>CM064911.1:95296901-95397440 GCA_032727855.1 Quercus ilex subsp. ballota | reverse complement strand
CAAGTACTGCCCAGCAGCATATGCAGTTATCTTTCCTCCCAAGGGGAAGGGAAGGTTTCAAAAAAAAAAAAAATAAATATATATGTGATAAGAAACTAAGCATGCACACAGAGATTGCAACTGAAAACGTACAATGATTTCCTCCTCCCATGGTGCCAGTTTTCCCATATTAAACCCGCAATTGTTCGACCTTTACCCACACCAGCTCCATCTCCAACAAAGAATCCCGCCCTAGTACCAGTGGGAAGGTGCTGGAGGTGTCTCTGTCATGGAAACTCACATTATCTTACTAGTAAAGGAGCATTCAAAGAATTATAACCATGTGTTTTATAAAAGCTACCTGACAAGCATAGACCAATGTCTCAATTTGCAAACATGACAAAGCTTTGGAGCTTTCCAAGTCATCTCTGATTGTTAGATCATAAGTCGGCTCAGGTGGCTGAACTGCAGATAAGGATGATGTCTCCACAATAGGATCTGGATGGGGAGGGCCAATAGATAGTTTCGGAGGGCGCTGCAAAAAGATTCATGTAAGAATCATCAGAAATACTGGTTTGAAAGTTTCAACTGAAATGTCAAGTCACTATAAGAAAAGAAAGAAAATGCCCAAATAGCAGTTCTTATGTCTTGAAAAACAAATCACTCACATAGTCTGTGAAAGTCTCTCCCACCAAGCCACCTTCATCTTCTTCTCGCTCTACTTCAATGGCTACCTGACAAAGTACAATGTAAATGGGAGAACAGAAGTACTTATCAAAAAAAAGGGAGAACAGAAGTGTAGGTGGAAGGAAACTAAAATGACTTTAGAATAAAATACAATTGAAAGAAAAAGTCTTCCTAAACAATTAATGATGATGACATATACAAATTTCACAAATTAAAAGCAGATATTAGCGTGAGGATCACTGAAAATAGGAACCTTTAAGGACTCCTTGCTGCCAGCAACATTGAAGCAAAGGTATCAAGTGTCACTAAGGTTAAGACTAGGGTGTGAAGACCAACAAGATCTGAGGATCTGGTTGCTATACAAAGTAAGCTCATGTGGTGACAATTGGCAGTAGGGGCAGACCAACTTGCCTGAAGTGATTGGTGGAAAATTATATGGTTTTCATTCGCATTTCTGAGGCATGCCTTTGTTCTTTGGCTTGCTATGAGGAACAGGCTTACCATAAGGGGCAAATTAGCTCAGTGGAGAATCGAGGTGAAATGAGGTGTGTCTACTGCAGAAGTAATATGGAAGATAGAGAGCATCTATTCTTCCAATGCAGCTTAACTGGCAGGATATGGAGAGAAGCTATGAGATGCTGTTTAATTGAGAATCCTGAACTGGATGGAGTACATTGTTGGATTGGGGTCTAGTTAGCTTGAAGGCTATAACTGATAACATGCAAAATTGGGTGCAGCAGTCTACCATATCTAGTCCCTGAGGATGCAAAAACACATGGAGGCCAAGTCCAAAAGTAAAGAGCTGATGATGCAAACAATTAAGAGGAAAGTTAAAGACAGAATTTATGATAAGGAAGTTCGGGGAAGAGTGGGGGGGTTGGTCTTCCAAGCTGGGTAGGGGTGCCCATGGGTGTGGTTTATGGAGAAGTATTTGAAAAGGTTGGGAGGTGTTTAGTAAATGCATTCAGTTTGAGGTAGGGGTGGGGGATAGAGTGAAGTTTTGGACAGATAGGTGGTGTGGGGACTTACCACTCCATCTATCCTTCCCAATAGTGTATGGGATTGCTTCTAATAGAGAGGCATCGGTGGCCTTGTCTCTCGAAAGGTTGGGGATGGAGGCTCGGAGAAGCTGGAATGTTCGTTTATTAAGGGATCCAAATGATTGGGAGATGGGTGAGGTGGATGAATTCCTTCGTACCTTGGGTTCAATTTTACCTCGATCTGAGCTCGGAGACCGTATGAGGTGGAAGTTGACGAAGAAGGGGGATTTTGACATCCGCTCTTTCTACAATAAGCTTTGTTGTCCTTTGCCTATTATCTTTCCTTGGAAAGGTATTTGGAAGGTTAAGGCTCCTTTGCGCGTCTCTTTCTTTGTTTGGACTGCAACTTGGGAGAAGATTCTTACAGGGGACATTCTGAGGCGTAGAGGAGTTGTTTTTGTTGACCGGTGCATTATGTGCTATTGTAACGGGGAGACAGTGAACCATTTGCTACTCCATTGTGAAAAAGCTTTTCAGCTGTGGAGCTTGGTTTTTAGATCTTTTGGGATCTCTTGGGTTCTACCAAGATCAGTTGCAGATACGCTTTTTGGTTGGTGGAATTGGTTTGGAAAGCACTCCTCTAACATTTGGAATTTAGCTCCTTTGTGTCTAATGTGGTGTATCTGGAGGGAGCAGAATTGGCGAACCTTTGAGGATACGGACAAATCCGATGACCAGTTGCTCGCTTTCTTTAGTGGTTCCCTCTTTGATTGGACTAGGGCTTGGGGAATCACCCCTTAGTGACTCTCTCCCTTTGTTCCTTAATTCTCTACTCTGTACTTAGTTCTTTGTTGGTTTATGTTTGTTTTGTTGTTTTTTCTTTTTGTTTGTTTCCTTCTCTGTACTCCTTGCTCTACCTTTTGTTTTTCATGAGGTAGCTCTTTGAATATACATCTTTTTACTCATCAAAAAAAAATAAGGAAACATCAATGAATCGGAGATTAATGAAGCTTTATGTAGAAAATGAGAGATTCCTGGCCGTATTCTTCGCAGGAAGGCCTCCCCTTAGTGTAATCAATAGCTTTATCTTGGTTGGAACCTGGCTGTGGGTGTAGTTCTGAATGAGTGATGAAAAGTTGCAATGATTTTTATGGTACAAGGGATGAGACTCCACTGCCTTGATAATTAATTACTTAAATTGGTAATTCCTAATTTTCCTAAAGCAAGCATGAAAAACCTGGAGTTGTAAAGATTGATGGCCATTTTTTTTTTTAAATAGAAAACTGAATCAATGAAAATGTAAGGGAAGGTTTGAAATTGCTAAACAAAGAAGAGGATAACCTATTCAGGGGCTTGTATAACTGCTAATAGCTTTCGGTTTTGGGGGAGGATTTCTTGCATTTCTTTTAAGGGTATCCAGCACGTTTATTAAATTAAGATGAGGTGCTTTAGCCGTTGACCAAATACAGAAAATGAAACCCTATCCTCTAACATAAATATTTAGTGCAATCCAATTTGTGATTGCATTCAATTTCACAAATTGGGAAAACTCTTTACACTAATGTGCCTTCTTTTATTGAATGAAGACTGCATGTACAAAATTTGACACAAGGGCGTCTAAAGAAGTTCAAGAAGAAAATTATGTACACAAGAGTAGTGACTCAATAAAATCTGGTATGGAATTACTATTAGTAAAACCCCATGCAAGGGACTACTCATAGAAAGATCTACGGAACAATGCTATCAAAAGAGTCACCGAAGTTTCCATATCCTCCAACGTACAATGGTTTCATTCCATCAATAATGTCCACACCAAATATAACAGCACTAAGTTCAAAGTATCTGAGGAAAGTTTATCGACCCAATTCCTCCAGCCACACAAGAGATCAAGGACTTTTTCCGGTAACATCCATTGCATTTAAGACAAAACTCCACAAATCAAATGCAACAATGCAGTGTAACAATAAATGATGCACCATCTCCCTTCTACACTGACACATACAACATCAAACTACTAACGTATATCCTCACAAAATGAGGTCGTCACGTGAGGATCCTCCCCCAAGTCATCATCCATAAGAATGAGATCCTCTTTTGGGTCTTAACACAACAAATACTCTTCCATGGAAAAGGCATTACATGTGGACCCCTTAAGGCATTATAAAAAGAACTTACATAAAAATCTCCACTCCCTTTCAACCTCCAACTCAATATATCACTGCCTTCTCCCCAAGGGATATTTGAATAAAGAGGAATAAGGAAGGAAGCTACCACCCCAAACTCCCAATCATTAAAATCAAAAAGAACGATTACATCCCGACTCCTCATTTCCCCTACGGTCTGTCTAACCAGCATAGAAGCAACCAATGCCTCTCTAGCAATGGAGCATTCAAACAAAACCAGAAAGAACTCCTTCAAAGAATGATCCCCACACCATCTGTCATGCTGAAAACAAATACAAGAACTATCTCCTACATCAAAGTGTAAACGCTGTAAAAGTATGTCCTAAACTCCTACCCCATCCTAATGCTTTTCCATAAGCCACATCCATATGCTCTTCAAACGGGTTTCTAACTCAAACCACCCAATTCCTCACCATACTTCATAGCTACTAAACGCCTCAACAAATGTGTTTTTCTTCTGTTTTAAATTGCCATAGCCATTTGCCCATTAGGGCTTGGTTAAAAGTTCCTATCATCCTAACCCTCATGCAACCATTAGTAATAGGAATGCAAACCATACCCACCCCACCAAATGGTACTTGAACTCATCACCTATCATTGAGAGACAATCTAATAGACCTTATACATCTATTCAAAAGATAAAAATAATCATAAGTGCATAAAGTGATTTTGGGTCACCTTTTGCTGTATTTGATTGGTTGCCCGATTTTTCTTCATAAGAGTTAGTGACGCATGTTCTTTATGTCTACAAAATGATCTTTTTCTTCTGTTGGACATCAAATTAGAGGAAAATGTAGATGAATGGCAAACATGATAATGAATCCATTCATATGCTAAGTCAAAATTGGATTGGCGCCTTCTGTTGTTTAATTCAAAAAAATATGTGTATCTGCACTCATGTTTTCTAGGTGGTGATTGTAGGTAAATAAATTTCAAACTGCAGAAATGTTTATCTTTATTGGTAAGTTACACATGCACCTAGTGAATTTTGAACCCATTACCACACCCTCAACCCACACTTGTGAGAGAGAAAACGTCATTTGATCCAGGACTCATTGGCTACAAGGCCCAAGCTATGTCCAAGTCTGACTAGTTCTCACATTATTATTAAAGAGTCTATGACTTTGTATAGAATTGAGCAGCGAAAAAATAAAACACATGACAGACCCTGATTAGACTCATGAATATACATAGTCAACCCCAAAATTTTCAGACTAAGACTTGGCTTTGTTGTTGTTGTATTATAAATAGAACTTCTATAAACATAACAGCATTATATGTTATGCTATATGTATCAATGCTAAACCATGTGCCATTCAATAGAAAATTCATTTCTTGTAGTATAGGGTTTCTTTCCATTGCTGGCGCAACTAAGCCAGAGTGTGCATTGAGGTGGATGCTCAAAGAATCTGGTCGAGGATTTTGATCAATTAGGTGATAATGGCCAGTGGCTAAGGGTGCATGCAGAGTATGATTCTTCTCAAGAGACCCACTCTGCCAATGTCACAGGTATCTTCCCACCTAGTCAAGTAAGAACCTCCCTTATGAGGACTTCTCTTATCTTTCAAACGATATCAGTAACATTTCAATTAAAAAGAAATGAATCTTAAATTCATTTCTGTATCAATCAAACAATGTACATCCTCCCACAGCAAACACAACTCATCCTCGTCAATAACTCTAACATTATAACCATATATGTAACCAATTCAATCATTTAAGAAAAACCTCTACACTTGGCTTTGTTGTTGCTAGTATTATATATAGAACCAATATAAACATAAAAGCAATACATGTTAATCTGCATCAATCAAACAATGTACATCATCTTGCGCCAAATACAACTCATCCTCGTCGATAACTCGTATAACATTAACCATATATGTAATCAATCCAATCATTTAAGCAATTTCACCAATAGTAACACCAGCACTAGCACTGGCACTAGTAGCAAACAAGACAGTCACAAAACCTAATCAATTGAATGAAATTCACAGTGAGAAAAGGAGCAAAACCTCGTTGATTTCCTCGGGAGGCGGAGGCGGAGTCGGAGTCGGGCGAGGTTGATAGAACTGCTTGAGCTTGGACAAATCGACAGCGAGGTCAACGTTGCACTGAGGGCAAGTGAACCTGGCCAAGCCATGAGGGACATTGAGAATGGCCTTGCAGTGAGCGCACGGCACCTGGATCTTCGTCGGATCGATGCCGTGCGCCGGCGCGTGTTGCTGCAGCGGCTGCGACGAAGGAGGCGCGGGGAGAATCAGAGGCGGAGGCAGAGACGGAGAGTAAGAGGGAGGGACCGCAGGAGGAGGAGGAGGAGGCAGCTGCGGTGGAGGCGGCGTCGTGGTGGTGGCGGCGGCGGCGGCGGTCTTGAATTGGACTTTCATGAGCTCCGGAGGAAGCATCTGAGGCAATTGACAAGTCGGACACACGAACTCCGTCACGCCAGGTGCCACCGTCAAGATCAGTTTGCAACCGGCGCATCGAACCTGGACTCCGCCTCCTCCGACGGTAGACGGCGGCGGCGCCGGAGCGATTGGCGGAGGAGGCTGACTCATAATTGAGTGATTCCGGAACGATCACTCTCTCTCTCACTCACTCAGAAATGCAATGATGTTTTAGAGTGGAGAGAGAGAAAGAGAGAGTGCGTAGTGTTGTGTTGTGTTGTGTATAGGAATAGATAGGAGGTTAGGGCGCGAAGAGGTTTTGGGGATTTTTTTTTTTTTGCTTTCTTTCGTCTTCGTTGGTGTTGGCGCTTCGTGTTTTTTGTCTCTCTTTCTTTGTAGTATTGAATTGTATTTGGGCTTAACCAAAAATGAGACCTGTGACGTTTGAAATGGATCATTCTCTCGCCTTTTAAATGCTAACAGTATGCCCTCTCTTTGCTCACGTGACATTTCCACGTGATCATTATTCCTTTCCTTTTCTTTTCTTTCCTTTTTAATCTTTGTAAATAAATAAAACTAAAATATTAGGGCAAATTACTAGTGCTGAAAATAAGTTAAACCATTTATAAACAACTCGATAAAAAATGCGTTCATGTTTACTTTTTATAAACGAATCAAATTTGAGCTTTAATTTTAGTTTTGTTTAATAAACAAGCCAATCTAAAAAAAAAAATTTGTGCATGAACATGCTTGTGGACAATAGAGATCTTGATAAACAAGAAGCCAAGTTTTGGCTAGTTTATATGGCTTAGTAATATAGCTTGATATGAGCATGACAAATGAACTAAATTAATATCTTACTAAATGCTTGCTTAATTGGTAGTTAAGACCACATGTCTAAATCAAATGAGCTCAACAATCAATAATGTACTTGTATTAAATTTCAAGCTCAAAAGTTTGATAATGAGCTCTAGCTTGGCGTGACTAATGAATTAAGTCAAGCCAAGCTTAAGCTTAAGTCAAGTTTAAACATTCAATACTTGATAAAACTCGGCTTATTTACAATCCTACAAATTGCATATAAATTACCCATAATTTATACTAGCCTCATCATCACACGCACACAATGCATGTGCTCAAAGTTTTTTTTTTTTTTTTAATGTCAAAATTTTCCATTCATCTCATTCTTGGCTTTTTTCATGATGGAGAAAAGCCTCAACCCCAAATTGGGATTAATAGAAAACTTCGAAAAGAAATCTATATGCATGCAATTTGGTTAGCCTTCTTTTAAAGGGTAGTAAAAGCACCAATTTATTTTACCTCTTCTTCCTAAGGTTCTATATAATCTTCAACTTAAGATATGATTTACCAAGATTGTTATGTTTTATATACTCTTGATTTGGTTTAGTTAAAGTTCAGAAGATTGTTATGGCTTGCTTATGTTATTTGCCTATATTTCATTTAAGAGTTGGATAATCAAATAATGATAGGATTGATGGTTAGGTTAGTCTTTAAATAAATCATGTCTACTTGTAGTAGATAAAGATAAATTTCTTTTGAATTTAAATGTTAGCTTAATCTTGTAAGTTATCTATTTATATTGCTTAATGTTAGATAATAAATTAGACTGAAAAGTATTACTACAATTATTAAGAGAAATTTTTACTTTAAAGATCTAGACTCCTTCAAAGAAGTCCATTTTATCAAATTAGGAGGTCTTGATTCCCTCAAAGCAATGAGTAAAGAAATTAAATAAGAAGTCCATTTTATCATATTCCCTAAGCAACCAATAAAGAAATTAGATCTTCAAGTTCAATATTTGAGCCTGTATGGGGACTAGATATTGACTCCTTCAAAGAAGTCCATTTTATTAAATTAGGAGGTCTTGATTCCCTCAAAGCAATGAATAAAAAAATTAAATAAGAAGTCCATTTTATCATATTCCCTAAGCAACCAATAAAGAAATTAGATCCTCAAGTTCAATATTTGAGCCTGTATCTCTTCAAAAAAAAAAATATTTGAGCCTGTATGGGGACAGATATTGCTTGTGTAGTTACTATAACTACCGGTTGAGGTACTTCCACTGTGAATAGAGCATAGTAGAATTTCATGCTTATATTGGGAAATTGCCTTTGCACGTTTCTTTCTTTCTATTCTTTTTCTTCAGTTTTTTGTTTTAAATGCCTCATTTGACTGTTCAATTTAGTATGATTGTGTGTATACAAAAGAAATAAAAGCTGTACATTCACTAACAATGTTGTAGTACTCCATTTGTCCATCATGTAATGTTTCTAATAAATTATGGTTAAGTCTTCCAAGCACTAGGGAACATTTATTGCTTTTGCCTATCCATACTCGAGTATGGATTGCACTCTGTTAATATATAAACAACTGAACATGTTTTAAACAACACCAAGATTCACATCCCCCTGACAAATAAAACAAAGCTCAATTAATCACTCACTAAATCTCTAGGAGTTAAGGAGAAAACCAAGATATAAAAAAATGTTTATTATTAATGAGCCCAATTCAATGATTTTTGGATATAACGAAACCTAGTTAAATTTCAATATCACCTTTCATTCTTATCAAAAAAAAATTATATATATATATATATATATATCCCCTTTCATAGAAGATTTCTTACCACTTTTCCAGGGTTTTTCACGAGTTTGTCACACAAATTGATGATTTTAAACGGCCTGAAAATCGTATAGGCCCACTCACTGATCTAGCATGCGCACTTATGCATGAATTATGCGCATGCACTCTCTCCCTTTTTGTTTGCTTATCAAAAAAAGAAAGTCTCTCTTTCCCCCCTCTTTTCATTCATCTGCCTCATTTTTACAAAATCAGTTCTAAACAAAGCAATCAAACTCTAACGTGGTTCAAAAATACATACATTGTGATCATAAAGTTCAAACATTGACATTAGTTAAAACTTTAATTTACATTCAAATGTATGAAACTAGTCCTTGACCAAAAATGATTTTTTTTTTTTTTTTGTCTCCAATAAAATGCTGGAAATGTTAACAAACACACGCACATACACATAACAAAGACAAAGAAAGAAAAAACATGAAATAGCAAGTTTATGAATAGATCTAGTAGCTAGGTCTTCTCATTCTCTTCGAGACTCGTCGAGCAGTGATGCTCCCTGAAGAATTGGCATCTCTTGTGTCATCCACAGACTTATCACTCCCCTTATACAGAAGGCAAGAATATCGAGTAACCTCTAGCTTTAGATTCTCGACCATCCATATAAGGTCCTGCACCTCAGCATTTGTGATCTGCAATCAAGTCAAAATGTTAGAACATAGGAATATTGCAAAAGAGACAATCACATAAAAGTGAAAGACCAATTACGTACCTGGCGAGTCCCAAGGGCCAGTGGATACCCCATCACATTTTTCTTCCGGGGTATTGGTACCTCTTTGATGGCACCATCCTTTGTGAAGACAGGTACGGTCCAAGAAGGCAAGACTGGCTCTTTCCCCTGGAATCGAGAAGGAGGTGGAGCCTCATCTGAATGATCACCTGAAGAGCAATCCTAAAAGAATCGAAACGAATGGTTAAAAGCGAGGAATATAAACTTTATAGAAGATGCAGAGATTGAAGGTCTCTAGTCGAGCTGATCATGACCAAGCAATCGCAAGAGGATTATAGAGATTATAGTTTTGACCCTGTCTACAAAATTGATCATAACTTGTTAAATAAAAACCCAAATTACAAATAGTTTTAACCTTAATTAGGACGCATATAAACTAGATCTTTAAACTTACACGACTATTACTATAATTTGATTTTACATGTGAGACCAAAAAATAAACCTCGAATGAACAAATTTCTAAAGTAGTAAGAAATTAATCTAGATTTTTTTTTTTTTTTTTTTTTTTTGTGAGGAACAAATTAATCTAGAATTTAATGAGCACAAAAATGGGGTGTCTTGGGTGGGTGGTGCTCTAATATTACTAGATTAATGTATGTAGTTAGCTTGTGCGTTGTAGTTAGCTTGTGGAGGCATATAAGAAATGGTAGAGTAAATTATAGAATTTGTTTAGTTTAAGATAGGGTATGGGTCGAGAATCAATTTCATGTAGGGACAACTTGTCTAAGGATGCTTATGCTGGATTTTACAACTTCCAAGTAATAAAGATGCAAAGGTGGTAGATTACTTAGAATGGAAGAATAGGGGGGGTTTACTATAAAAAAATAAAAAAATAAAAAGAAAAAAAGAATAGGGGGCTATTATTGGATCCTATTTTTGTCTGTTCTTTACAACATTGGGGAATAGAGTCCATGACTACATTTTCAGAGATATATCTGTTGTTTAGATTAACGCCATAAAATAGTATAGCATGATTTTTCTTCCTTCAACAAGTAGGGGATTCCAAGTTAACAACTGTTACAAAAGCTTTGAAATGGGGTGTGGGGGTGGGGGGAGCATTTGAAATGGGGTTTTTTTTTTTTTTTGGTATGGACAGAAATGATAGGAAAAATCCTTAAAATAGGAAGGATATTATGATCATGGATTGGTATTGTACGTGTAAGATGGATAGGATTTGGTGAATCATATAGTTCTCCATTGTAGTGTTGCTCGTGAGCTATGCAAGGAGGAGTTCATTTTGTTCATGGTACTAGTAAATGGAGTCCTAGAATGAACGAAGTGTAAAAGTATTCATATTATAAATCTTATTAAAACTGCTCGTTTTTTATCAGAAGCTTGTGATTTAGTTTTTGATACAACAAATAAGGGAAAGCAATTCTTAATTGTTGATACCAAAAATAAAGCAGCCAATTCAGTTATGTTTAGTTGTGATTAATTAGGTGATACCATGTACATACGGTAGACAGTCTTTTTGAATGTTGGAAACAAAGGTTTGATAATCACAAAGGAATTGACATTTGAAAGGCCATTCTCATATGCTTTATGTAGTGTATTTAGAGAGAAATGAATGAGTAAACATTTGTGGGAAATGGGATACCAGTGGACAGATTGAAGAATGTTTTCTTAAAGACTCTACATAAATGGACCAATAAGGCCATGAATCAGACTCCCTCCTTTACCTTTATTGCCTTAGACTAGTTGAATTTTAGTACTTAATGTTTTATTGTTTTTTTTTTTTTTTTGGCATTAGAGTAATGTTGCTTGAGTTTATGAGATATATGAAAATATTTTCACTGCTAAGCAATATAAAACCATTGTCTGAGTGCTACAGTAATCTTAAGAATTTGTGAAATCAAAACTACAATGTTAACCTTTTATTACAGATTTAGAGCAACCCTAGAAATCTTATGACAATTTTATGATTTCTTATTTGTTTTCTGGTTTAGGCTGCGTTTGGTTCTATGTAAATTGAATTTCGAGTGTAAAATGAATGCAAGGGTAAATGAATTCCCGTAAGAAAAATGAAATCTGGGTGTTTGGTTCTGCAATGGAAAATAGCCCGGATTTTCCGTGTTTGGTAACATTCAAAAAATGCTATTTTCCTACAATTTTTCACATTTTTTCAGCCATTTTTTCAGCTTTCAAACAAATTTTATAATAGAAAATTTCAAAATATACCCTTTAATACAACCAAAAAAAACATTTATTCACAACATATACATGATATACTCGGTGAGAGGAGGAAGAAAGAGTGACAAATTGAGGGAAAGAGAGACATCGGAGTGGATGGAGGACGGTAGCGGCCAGATCGGATGGGTTTAGGGGTGGAGTGGAGTGGGCTGGTGGTCAGTGGCAGCCAAATTGGCGATCAGTGGTGGCAGCCAAATTGGCCAAGGCATTGGAGAGCCTGGTGGAGCACGGCCTATAGTCGATTGTCAAGATCGGAGCTCAACCTATTCTGGTCAATGCATGGCTGGCAATCGGAGAGGTGGGTCTTGGGTGTTTGTGGATCGGTGATGAGGGAGGGGTGGGCTAAGATCTTTAAGTGTGTGATGTTTGTGAGTGCGTGTGAGGATTGTGTGAGAAGTGTAAAACATTTGAAGGTAAAATAAGAATGGAAATGGTTTTACGGGTGAGAAGGGGTTTTTTACGGTCAAAGTGTAAAAGAATTTCAGGTTGACCATATTTTCCTTCAGTACCAAAAACACACAAGGGTGTAAAATAATTTGCTGAAAAGGTTTTCACCCGAAACAAACGTAGCCTTAGATTGGGTTCAAAGTTTATATTCTTGCTAGTGAGTCCTTAACTACAAATCCTTGAGAGAAAACTCCATCATTCCTTAAAGTCTTCTTTTTCAGTTTTAAGCAGCAAAGGTCTTGGTAATTCTAGTGGTGATAGTGGAAGCCATGGTTTTCGTGGTGGTTCTCGTGGTGGTCATGCAGGTTGTAAATTTTGTGGTAGTTCTCATGGTAATGGTCACCATTCTAGTGGAAATGGTGATAGGATATGCTGTCACTATGGTATTTCCAATCATACCAAGTCTTATTATTGGGTGAAACATGATAAGCCAGATTATATGCATCAAGTCATTAATGGTAAAACCTACTCCATCTGGGCATGCAACTAATGGTTTTGGTTCTCATGATGCACCCATTACTCAACTTAGTAAGCATGTTCATCAACAAGTACACACCACACTTTCCTATTCTTCCACTGCTTCATTTGATGATTCAAGTAATGTTGCATGTGTGAACAATTAATTCCCTCTTAGGTCATTGATTCCAATTCTAACAAAACATCTATCTGACAAATCGTCTTCTTCTTTCAATTTGATTCCTATTAGGCACTATATCATTTTAGCTAATGGTTCTTCATGACATGTTCTTTATATATCTTTTCTCATCCCATTAGTCATAACATTTAGTCTTTTAAGTATTTTGACAAACAATTTTTACTACTGTGTAAGAATTAAACTAAAATAATGTATCTATTAATTTAATTTATTATGAAAAATGACTTCTTATTCGTGATTGCTATTTGTAATATGCACCAAATTTAGCTCCACATAAAAATTATTAATAACAGACTAACAGTTACTCATCGGCTACTATAGCTTTTTGAGAGCTTGGTACATCAAATGATGTTTTCATGAGTTAGAAGTCTTGCTAAACCAAAGGTAATTAAGATTTATAAATAGTATTGGATTCTATTATTTATGATTTAAATATAAAATGGTGTAATGGAACACTAATAGAAAAGTGTTTTAAGAGCCTTAATTTTTTTTATTTTAAATGCATCCATATATATACATGGGTTACAAGCCTACTAACATATAATTGTTTAATCGTTTATAGTAAAATCTTGTTAGCTAATATTCTTGAGCATGTGATACGCACTTTACAGAGTCGAGGCCACAATACCAGTGGTATTGTACCACGATGAAACGCTCACACGTTCATTTTATTTTGTTAAGTTTATATAATATTTGTATTTTATATAGTTGTTAATTATTGTCTATTTGTTACTGGTTTTGCAAAAATATTTAATTAAACTAAATGACAAAAACTCAATACACTTGGCACTAAATTAATTATTGACCATGCAAACGCATTCATCCACATATAAATAATACATTAAATATCTACTTAACCAATCAAATGCTTGAATCGTCATAAACATTACTATTTTTTTTTCTTGAATCTTTAATTTTATAACAATAAGTTATTATAACATGATAACAATACATGCATATACATATAACAAACTCTATGTATTTTCTAAGTATTAAATTATATAAAATTATAATTTAAAACTCTAGCAATATAACCATATATGTTACCAATTCAATCATTTAAGAAAAACCTCTATACTTGGCTTTGTTGTTGTTGTCGTTGTATTATAAATAGAAACAATATAAACATAATAGCAATACATGTTAAACTATATATCAATCAAACAATGCACATCATCTCGCGCCAAATACAACTCATCTAAGCAATTCAAAAGCAATTCCACCAATATTAACACTAGCACTAGCACTGGCATTAGTAGCAAACAAGACAGTTACAAAACCTAATCAATTGAATCAAATTTACAGAGAGAAAAGAAGCAAAACCTCGTTGATTTCCTCGGGAGGCGGAGGCGGAGGCCTTGGGTGAGGTTGGAAGAACTGCTTTTTGAGTATGGACAAATCGACAGCGAGGTCAGCGTTGCACTGAGGGCAAGTGAACCTAGCCAAGCCATGAGGGACATTGAGAATGGCCTTGCAGTGAGCGCACGGTACCTGGATCTTCGTCTTATCGATGCCGTGGGCCGGCACGTGTTGTTGCTGCAGCGGCTGCGACGAAGGACGTGGAGGCGGCGTCGTTGTGGCGGCGGTCTTGAATTGGACTTTCATGAGCTCCGGAGGAAGCATCTGAGGCACTTGACAAGTCGGACAAACGAACTCCGTCACGCTAGGCTCCACCGTCAAGATCAGCTTGCAACCAGCGCACCGCACCAGGACCCCACCACCTCCGCTCCCTTGCGGCGGCACCACCGCTGGCTGACTCATAATGAACTACGTACTCAGCTCTCTCTCTATCACTTACTAATGCTATCTATTCTACATACTACATAGTATTTTATATGGATATATATATATATATATAGAGAGAGAGAGAGAGAGAGCGGGGTGTAGTGTTACTAGTGTATCTTATTTGGGCGGGAAGAGGATTTGAGGGATTTCTTTTCTTGTGATCTTGTTGACGCTTCCGCTTCGTCTTCCCCACTTTTGCCTCCTTTTTTCTGGCTCCGGATTCCTTACTTTGGTAGTAGCATCCATTAATAATTACAGTTCAGAGTGCTGATCGAGGGAGAGAAATTGATCATGCGTACAGGATGAAGCTAGTGACGGCCATGTAGCTAGATGTAATTATGTCACATGCATGATCAAATATATACTGAAGGCAGCAACTAAAGTGGAAAACTTTAGCCTGTGTTTGGTTAGAAGAAGAGACCTATCAAAAAAAAAATGTATAAGGGAAGATAAAAGGAAAAATAAAGGGAAAAGAAAATATTTGTTTGGATGTAAAGGAGAAAGAGATATGAAAGAGATGGAACATATTTTACAATTTTTTTTCATTTTTATTTATAATGAAATAAGAATAAAAATATAATTTCACATAAAACGTCAAAACTTTTTTTATAGAATAATTTTATGGACTTTGAGAGAAAGTTAGAAAGTAAAAAATTGGTAGGATCTATGGAAGTCTTTTCTCTCCACGTCTCATTTCTTGCCTCCATTCCTTTTTAACCAAACAAAAGACAATGGTCATATTTTCTCAAAATCAAACATAGCCTTAAAGTTACAAGTGCAGTTATTTTTTGTCGTGTATGGACCAAAAAATTATGTGGAACAGGTTTTTCCCTTACAAAATTTTAAAGTTAAGCTTCCTAGATCATATTTGTCAAAATGTGAATAAGTTTTTTTAAATTATATCATGCATCATACCATATTAATGTATGGCAAGATATAGATTCTCTTTATGAAATTTATAAAGAATTATATATAGATATAAATATATAAAATACATATTTATTATAGATTTATAATGTATTTGACAAATGACTATTTTAATCATTACTTATGTAATAATATTTTACAAAGATAAGTAAATAAATCAAGGGACCGATTAATGGATGCCCTTAGGGCATTATTAATGCATCATTTTATGAATATCACATTTATAAAAAAATATAAAAAGATGTTACTTTTTTCAAAACTAATTCCTAAATCAATGCCCTTAGGGCATTCATTAACTTTTTCCATAAATCAACTTCAAATATATATATAACATCAACATTTAAATTGATCAAATTCAAAAATGATGATATATACATTATATATATATATATATATATATAAGCCAAAATTTCATAGCAGAGAGAGAGAGAGAGAGTTCCTTTTTAAAGAAAAACAAAATACTAATGAAAATGCTATTTTATTAGTTCCAAAAAGTAACCCAATAATTTGATCTCCAAGATAAGCCCAACAAGTTGAAGCGTCAAAAGAAGTCAAACGCATAAGAATAAATAAAATTATGATTTATATCTCATCTATATATATCATATCATATTATATATAATAAAAGTTGGGCTTAGACGCCATAATTGTGCCATGCAGTTTTACTAAATTGCAAAAATTTTAATAAATTTTTAGATTTTTAAAAAACTAAAAATAAATAGTATACTACTAGGACTCTAATTCATTCTTATCATTAAATAAAATTAGATAAACATTATTTTTTTATTTGTTAGAATATATTTATTAAATTAAGGGATAATATTTAACATACAAAAATTTAATTTAGATAATATTTATCATCTAATTAATAATATTTTTTTATTTGTTAAGATATATTTCTTAAATTAGGGGATAATATTTAACACACAAAAATTTAATTTAGATAATATTTATCATCTAAATTTTCAAAATTTTAATATTATTAAATTAATATTATTTTATCAGAATATCAAGCTACAAAACTTGATTATTAAGGGATAAGTACAATCTAAATTCTTCAAGAGGTGATTAATATAAATCTATCTCAAGAAACAGTATATATCTTCAATAATTTGATAATCTCTATCTATTCCAAAAAACAGTATATATTTCCATTAATTTGATAATTTCTATGTTGATGACATTTAAAAATATATATATATATATATATATATCAAATTCCTTATAGCTATCAACCATGTTCTCTTTCTCTCTTTTTTTAAATTTTTAATTTTTTATATGTTACATTATGTTGAATCAACTTTTTTTTTTTTTTTTCATTCTATTCATATGAATTTTTTAATTCCAATTTTTATGGGATAGAAACAAACACATTGATTAGATATCTTTAATTTCAATACGGTTTAAATGAATTATATTTCAAATGAAACTCTACCAATATATATAACCCTATATATTATTTTTGAAGTGAAGCTTATTTCAATATGTGAATGCCTAAATCTCATGACAATGCAGGTATGCATTCTTTCTTCTTTTATTATTATTATTTTCATTTTGTTTATTTTCTTTAGTGTTATTATTGGTTTTTTGTCTTCATGTGATTTTAAGTAATGAATTCAAAACATTCGAAAACATTGTCAAGTTTCTAAAGGCTCCTTCTTTATTTTTGTATTTTGTTTTTATTAAATTGATTAGGTTTTGTGTATTGGTTGCCTTTTGTTTAAACTAATTTTCTTAGCTTTGATCTAATTTATATGCTTAGGGTTAGGATCTTATAATTAATGATTAAATATGGTTAGAATTAATAGATTAATTTTAACAATTTTCTTATTTGATTTTTATGTTACATCAAATTATCAAGATGTTCTACACGTGTATTCTTGAATTATCAACTTTAATTTTAATTTATAATATTATCAAGATTATATTAATTTTAGATTTATCAATTGTTTAGTATGTTTTTTTTTAAAATAATTATCAATTTAAAATTCAATTTGGAATTATCAATTTAATTTAGTTTTGGGAAGAAATCTTACCCCTTATTTTAGTGAGATAATTATTTACACTTGATAAATTTTTCTTTTATCTTTATTAAATCTATTAAAATATATAATTATTTATACATTTATTTTATAAGTTTTTTCATAAAACCGTGCAACGCACGGGCTTATAACTAGTATATATATATATATATATATATATAAAACTGAAGCCTTGACTTGTTATTGATCTCCTCAAATTTACACCTTATTAATATTTTTTTAAAAGTTTTATTTTTAATAAACCTTTAGGGCATGTTTGGTTCGGTTATATATATATATATAACCGAAGTCTTGACTTTTTGTTGATCTCCTCACAAATTTACACTTCATTAATTTTTTTTTTTAAAGTTTTATTTTTAAAAAATCTTTAGGGTGTGTTTGGTTTGCTGTGATGTACTCTTGATATGATGCACATTACGATGATGCGATATTAAAGTTTTTTTTTGTTAACATTACCATAATTTAAAATTATAAAATATATCACATCATCTTAATCTCATCACGTTCATAAATAATGTAATGTTGTATTCTTATATTGAGATTATATTAATGTAAAATTACAATAATATAATATTTTGGCGTAATATAACATTATGGAGAACCAAACGCCCCCTTAGGGTTTCTTCCTTTCTTGCACAAGAACCCTGTACGGCACCAAACAAAAATAAACCCTGATTTTTTTTTTCTCACATACAAACCTCCATTTACAGCATCAACACAAATATTAAACCTCATTAGTATCTTTGTGTCCCACTTCTCAGTGAAGGTTGATTTTCCACTCTCCCTCTTTGTTTCTTGGAATTATTTGTTTAATATTTCTTGGAATTGATATATAGATTGCTTTTCTTTTCTTTTCTTTTTTGATGAGAATAGTATATGCAGGAGTGTTCCTATATAGGGGTTTTTTTTTGTGGTTTTTAGATTGGTTGCAATCAGCAAAGAAAGAGAGCAAACTAAGTTAAAGAGCAGCTTTATTGTGACTACTCATATTCAACAGTTGGGAACGTTTTATTAGCAGAGTTTAAATATTAGGTTTAGTACGTTGAGTTATTGTATTTTATCCAATACAAATTTGCACCTGATCTTTTTATTGTAGAACTTATTATAATTTAAAATTTAAAAACAAGAAGCATGAAGCAAGAAGATGAACTTCCTAAATTTGGTGGTGAGTCACTACTTCTGTTTATGAAATCAATCTTTTGTGTTCATTATGCTATAGGCAATCTTGATTAAAAGTGAACACATTTAGCATCTGAATTTAAAATATTATATTCCATTTTGTAGAATTCAATAGGTTTGTTTGAAAGATTGAATTAATCTTAATTAAGTTATCAATATCTTTTCATTATCCTCTCCTTATATCAATTTCAAATTCTAATCATGTTTTGACAAATCAAGGAGGAGATACTAAATTCCAATATTGACACCATATTTACAATCAACTTATTGGTGTTTGCTTTTATGAATAATCATTGAATCAATTATTATTCGTACTATATTGGATGTTTTAAACTAATACTAATTATTTCTACTAGATATTATATTAAATTGTATATTTTTAGAAGAACCAAATTATCTTTATTGTCTTTTGTATTGATATTTGGGTCCCTTTATTTCCTTTCAATTTATATTTTTGTTGGTCCTCACATCTAATTGAAATGCTTGATTTAGCCAATAGCCATAACAAACTCCAACCAATTCTTTGTTAGTTTAAAAGTTTCACCTAATTAGTGGCTAATTGACAAAGAATGAGAAAAACACTGTAAGGAGATACAAAAACAACACAAGACTGCAAGAGAGCTTGACGGGCTTCAACTTCTACAGTGTGTTTGGTTGGAATGAAAATAGGGAGGATGGAAAATAAAGGGAGGAAAATAGAGTGGAAAATGTTGTTTTCACCCGTTTGGTTGGGAAAGGAAAATGGAGAGGATGGAAAACCCGGGAGAAAATTTTCTTTCCCGAGCCCACATTTTTGTTCCTCCCAAATCGGGAGGAAAAGCTGGGGAGAAAAAGTGCTGTCACAACACTATTATGCAAATACCCCTCTCCTACCTACTGTCATTCATGAGCTAATGGCCCATTCACCTACCCCACCTAGTAACTTTTGCCCACAAATTACTTTTTCCTTGAGCCAAATTCTCATCTTACCTTGAGCACACCAACATCCAGCGGTCCAGGTTCTCTTCTCTTTTTTTTTTTTTTTTTTTTTTTCCAATGTGACCTGAACAAGTTGATACATTCTATTGTAATTTATATGTACACTATTGTAATTAAATTTATATGTACACTATTATAATTTTTACATTATAATAATAAAAATATAAATATAAATTTATATATATATATAT
Source organism: Quercus ilex subsp. ballota (assembly GCA_032727855.1). Taxonomy (NCBI): domain Eukaryota; kingdom Viridiplantae; phylum Streptophyta; class Magnoliopsida; order Fagales; family Fagaceae; genus Quercus; species Quercus ilex. The sequence continues at coordinate 95,377,442 of CM064911.1, read as the reverse complement.
ATATATATATATATATATAATGTGGTAAATTTTATATTATTTAATGAGTACAAATAAATCTATTTCTTACATATTATGTAACAAGAGTATAATAGTCAATTTATATAAATTACATTTTCCATCATTCCCTTTTTCTCTCCAACCAAACAAAAGAGTTTTCCACCCACTTTTTCACCTCTCCAACCAAACACACAAGAGGAAAAACTAAATATTTTCCATCCTCCCACTTTTCTATCCTCTCACAATTTTTCATCCTCCCACTTTTCCACTTCTCCAACCAAACGAACCCATAGAGTTTCTACCTCTCTATCGAGGTAAATTGATGTTATTTAGGAATGAAATATCATTTGAGTTATTGAGAGAATAATAATTTTATTTTTCACTTTGACATCAAAATCAATATAAATTTTAAACATTTATGTTAACTAATATCATGCATTGCACAGATTAGTGACTAATTTACCGAAACGTGACCTACTCTATTATTGATCTACAACCCTAACTAAACTTGCAACTTTTTCTAACTTCCCACCATCTGATATCTCCCAAAATAGGTTTAACTTCCAATTACAAATAAGAGCATTCACACCAACTTTGATTTAGTTTTAGCAAAATTTAGTTTAAAAATCCAACTTTTGCTATTTTAACAAGCTTTAATTCGCACACACTTATATCAGGCCCAGTACTAAATCATTCCCTTGGTAGATTATCTTTCTTCTTTTTTATCTAATTTTTTTTAGTCTTTGAAAGCTTAATAGTGTAAAACACTATAGCTTGTTTAAACCCCTAAATTAAACCTTACGGCTAGATTAATTTTACCAAATTTAACTAAGTGCAGAATAAGAGTAAGTGTAACACAATAAAACCGAATCTACTTTCTAAAGCATATCCATATACAATAAACAATAAATGTAAAATTTAAAGAGTAATGAAAGAGAGATGCAAATAACGAGATAACACTGAGATGTGTTATAAAAGAGGAAACCGAAGTATTCGGCGAAAAACCTCTCTGTGACCCTTCAAGCCGAAATGATTCACTAGTGAATAAAGCTGGAGTCCAAGGATATCAAAAAGACCCTCCAAGCCTAATCTACCTAATGTACTTGAACCCTCCGAGTTCTAGCTCCCAACGGACTTCACCAAGTCATGTCTTCACTAGTTATCCAAATCCTGCAATTAGCTCCAAATTGCATTTGCCAATCAATGACTTCTTCCAATGCTTCCCACATGCGCCAAAACCACTCTTAACACTCAAATTGGGTGAGGTAAGTGTTTAGGCTAAGAATCTCTCAAGGATTGGTAATTAGAGAGGTAAGAGTAGAGGAAAACTAAGAGAAATTGTGTAAATGATTGTGGGTTTATAATCTCTTCACAACAATAACACTTCCTCCTTTCACACAAACCTTACACATTCACGAAATTACCAGTTTGTAATTTTTTTCCCTACCGTTCTTCAATACCAAATTGATTGATACCATACCAAAACAATCAGAGCTTGGAGCTTGGATCAATTCCATACAACTAACATCATGTCGAAGATCAAAACTTGGATCTTGCAATTGAACCATCATTAATAGCTTCGCCATGATAGCTTCACTCAAATCTCCTCCATTCCTTAATATGGAGAGAGAGAGAGAGAGAGAGAGAGAGAGCCAATTAGAACCAACTTATGGACATATTAGAACACATATCCTGAAACATATAAATCATCATGTAAAATAATATACTAAATCAAACAAACAAGTTCATATTATACAAGCAAAGGAAAAGTCATGGAAGATGACTTACTTTACTTAAGGATCACAAATTTGAGCTTGTTTTACCAATTCCTCAATGTCTACAACAATAACTTTAGATTGAGATTGAAAGAGAATTGAAGAATACAATAGAACATGATAGTCACAACTCAAAAATAAGAAAAAGATTGAAAATGTTTTGAAAATGATTTAAAAAACTAGTTTTTGCCTATTGTGACTACTAGAGATAGGTTTTGAATACTTAAAAATCATGCCAGTGTGTTGTGAGAGAGATATTAAAGAAGAGAAATAGGATTTTAGAAAAATAATAGCCAAGAGGCACTCTCTCTAAAAGTGTGTTGAATGGATACATAAGGTGAGTGTATATAAGAGCAAATTAACTAGGGTTTTTATGGCATTTTGGAGGGTTCTAGAGGTCTAGGTAGTGCCCCCATATCAAATTGAAGGATTTGGGATCTAAATATGTAAGTTTAAGGCTACTGAGATGAAGTTGTGTGTGTAGCTTGGAGCTTGCATGTGTAGTCTTGCTTAGAACCTTGATTTATTGACCATAGTGATGCCCTGGCTTCAAATGGCCATAACTTACTCTTAAGTCCAAATTGGGCAAAACTTTGTTTCCATTTTGAAGCCCTAGATGTTCAATTTCTAATGCAAAAGCCTCATTATTGTTAAGTGCTACTGATATTGATATTGATATTGATAGATTGTGATCAAAGCTGGACACTCTATTTTGTTTGGATCAGGTTCTCATTTATAAGAATTATGTAATTGATTTTTTCATTATTAAGTGCTACTGATCTAAAACTTTATTGCCAATGAGCTCTAGCTCAAATAACACACCCTTTTCTTATCAAAAAGGAAGGAAAAAAAAATACACTCTAATGATACACATTGTTCTTATGGGTTATGATACACTTTCTTTCTTCCTTAGTTCTTCTTGTTCTTTTTTTTTTCAATGCATTTTTATTCATATGTTAGAATTTAGTGTTAGCAGTCAACTACATGCATATGGAAGAGGGCTTGCTATGTTTGAGCGTTGTGTATTTTTTTGTTTTTGTTTTTGTTACTAGGGATGGATTCAGGTATTCCAGGAGGCATAACTTTCACTAATCTTACAGAAGATAGTTATAATGAACATGTGTTTGGATCTTCACATATAAGTGAAGATCCAAAAAGAAAAGCCCCGGCCCACCTTGAATATTGATGCCAAGTTTTTCAAACTAAGCCCAAACGATGAATTTTTAAGAGAGTGGGCTTCTAAGTCAAATGCAATGCTATGGTGATCTCAAGTCTATGACTAATGGAACCAATGTAGCAAATAGGAGTGAGTAGAACAATAGTTTAGTATAAATTCTTCCTCGAGCGGGTCCGAGGATAGGTCTGGTATTGATAAATAAGGCTGATATTTCTTTACAGGGTAATTCTCTATTTTCACACTTGTTTCTTTTTTCTTAGAAAACGTTCATCTCCTCTTTCTGGGAGGTTCCTTTCCTTATATAGCCCATTTCTTTGCATCTCAGCCCTCTATCTGTACATTTCAGGAGAGCTTTATGAATGCTTGTCCCATCAGGATCCTTCTAGAGGTGCTAGAAAGAGCTGTGAGCTTGGGAAGTCACTGTTCAAGGGTCATTTTCTTATTAATGCAACTAGTTAGATTGGTGCAGAGCATTGAATGCAGAAGTGGGAGGTGTCTGCTTCAAGAAACTTCCTTGCTCCACCCTTGCATGTCTTCAGATCCTTAATTCTCCTCGGGTGGGCATAGTTCTTGGAGTTTGCCTTCCTTTCTTTACTTGGACAAATTTGTCCTCGAATTGGGTTCCTTGGTCCTCGCCCCTCCCACAGCCTGCATCTATAGAGAAAGCCTTGAATGATTACATCTTTACGATCAACACGGTATATTACAAAGAATCCTAATAGGATATTTATAGGGATGATATGAATTAGGGTTAGCCCTCATTGGGCTTTACAACATATTGGGCATCTTAAGCCATTTCACATACACTCATAATAATAATAAACCCATCCTTTAACATGAATGTTTGACACCTCGATGTCTACCTTTTGCCACCTGTGTCTATAGTATGTTCCAATTTTGGATTGTTCACCCATTCAAACAGTATATGACATGGGTTTAGAACATCATGAGATAATTTTGCCTATATCCAATGCGAGTGTTAGAGAGACTCTTGTACATGTAATTGCATCCTAAAAATTTTGAAGCTTACATTAAAAAAAGAAGAAGAAAGTATAGGAATATTTTACAATTTAAACCCAACCTCACAAATTTTTAATTCATAGGTATTGACCAAAAAGATACACCACCAAATCCAAGTCGATTATGAGACTCAAGTGATAATCTACTAATAATAACATTTTTTTATAGTATTTCATATATTCCATTTGAATTTCAAATTCTCCTTAAAGATTATAAAAAATTCAAACCAATGACCTCTACCTCTGCAGTCTCGTTACCACCAAACAATCTTGACCTCTCTCTCTCTCTCTCTCTATATATATATATATATATATATCTATATATGATAAGACCAAAAGGAAGTTAAATTAAATAAGAGACTTGAATTTGAAATTCAAAGTCGGTCTATTATTAAAATAAGGGAAATTTTAACGAGTGCTGTAGGGGCATTGGTTAAGAATCCATTTTAAGAAAGTTTTGATATCACTTTTATGGAAAATGAAAAAAGCTGTCAAAACATTAATTGTTTTTTTTTTTCCCATAAAAACTTTCTTTAATTAGATTATTAACCAATGCCTTACGGCACTTGTTAACGTAACTCTTAAAATAAAAAACATAATGGATGTGTTGGATAAAATTCCTATCATATTACCATGACTTTTGAGTAGAGTTGTGATATACCTTTGTACTAGAACCTCTTTCCATCTCTCCTGTGTGCGTGTGTTTGTTTCTCAAAAAAAAATTCCTATCATATTAAAAAAATTAAATCATAAATGAAGCCTTCAAACCTTTAAGCTCTGAGAAATTTTGATGTCATACCCAATTACACAATTTTATCCACAACTCAATACATGGTAAGTTATAATTGATAAAAATGTGTTTTTATATAAACCTATCATTATCCTTCTATTAATTACAACTCGCCACATGTGCTAGTTGTAAATAAGATTGTGTAATTGAGCGTGTTAAGCTCCAAAGAAAGAGAGAAGAAAGTTCCCTTCCCTGGCTCCCTACTTTCTATTATGAGGAGATTACCACCGCATCAAATGAGATGACACCGTCAATCAAAGCGTACAATTTGGTAATAAAAACTCGCCCCTTCTTAGATACGAATAACGAATAAAACGTGAGAGAGAAACTACACATCAGATTTGGAGAGGAAGACTAAAGATAAAGCATGGTGAACCGGAAATTATTTCGCCGGAAAAATTATTTCGGTCGAAGATTGTCGATTCCAAATCCAAAAGCCATAGATCCGAACGGCAAGAAGGTAACGGAGCTCCGGCTGGACCTCGCCGGATCCGGAACCAGAATCACTTTCTTGGAGCTTCTGATTACGGAGTCAAGGCCTTGGATCGCCGGATCATGGTTCGTTGAGTAAGCTGGTCTAAGTTTTCCTGTGCTCGCTGTGCCTCCGACGAGTCCAACAGCGAGTTATCCGGGTCGACGAGTCCAACTCAGAATGAAGATTCATCGGATCTAGCGAGTTGACGACGCACATACAGAGTCAATTTGACTGAGTCGACTCGGATAACTCGAGTTTGAACTCACCGGAACCGGAGTTGATTGATTTTGAAGATGTTGTGTGCCTTCATGGTTGTTGGGTTTTCTACTTTTCGTAGCCTTTTAAAAATGGCTGAGATGTCAACTTTTAATTGGTGGCACGTTGCGCACGTTTTAAAAAAACAGGTACAGATGTGCTCTCTCTGGACCCTGCGCGGCCCAATCAAATTAACCCATGAGTGGAATTTTCATAAACAGAAGAGGACACTTTAAAAAAATTAATTCTTACCAAACATGAGCGCTGATTAAATAAGAAAGATGGGTTTCAAAACTAGCCTACACTTTAAAAAAAAAAAAAAACCGTAGCGTCTTAGTCTGAAGAAGAATACACACCGTATATACGGTGTTAACCAGTACCTTCTTCCAATATAAAATGGTTCTTTGATTCTGACACCTTCCAGTCCCTCCTTCACACTACGCTGACAGCTCAAAAGTCTGTCCCTATCGAATTTGATGCTCCCCTCTCATCTAAGCAAAGCTCATAGAACAAAGCAACAAGGGGAATCTTTATCTTTCTTGTTTATTTCATTTAACACAGGTAATGTTTTTTCTTTAATTTTGAATGAGCGGTAAAATAGTATTTTTATTTTTGTGCACTCTTATATCCATGTTTGGTAGGTTTTACTGAAAGAAGATGAGAAATGGGTGGCAGATTATCAAAACGTAATAGGAGTTTAAGTAGGCCGAGAAGTGTTGCTAGTTCAGGGGAAGGAAGAACGGGATCGTCTCGTCATCATAATAATCCTGTTACAGCTGTTATATCAAGACTACCATCAATGACTAGTACCAGTCATGGACCAAATATGGGAGCAGGAGGAGGAGGAGGAAAGTCTTCAGCCAAGAAGAAATATGGTTTCATCCCTGATAATTACCATACCCTTGAAGAGGTTAGTTTCCTTTTGTCTTTGTGTGAAAGTAATTTTTACATGGAGTTTTTGCTAAACAAAAAATTGAAGCTAAGAACATATTCATCACTTTTTTTTTTTGGGTCTATCTTGTTTTCACACCCTTGACCAGGTTAGTTTCCTTTTGTCTCTTTCTAATAGTCTTTGTGTGAAAGTAATTTACATGGAGTTTTTGCTAAACAACAAATTGAAGCTAAGAACATATTCATCACTTATTTTTCTTGGGTTTATCTTGTTTTCAATGGCTATGAAAAATTGGGTTTCATTTTTTTTTTTGAGGAAAAGGGCTTAATTTTTTCTTTTTTTTTTCATAGGAAAGGAGTTAATCTTATCTAAATATTATGGTCGATGACTTCAAAATCCAAAAGTCAATATCAAGGGCCATATGATAATTTAAACAATATCTTTCAATTTTTAAATAACATTATTTTTTCACTTACACATATTTTTTTTAAAAATATAAACAGCATTATTAGAAACTGCCCATTTAGACTCAAATTTTTATTTTGAATTTTAATCTAAAATAGGAGTATTATTATTATTATTATTATTATTATATTTTAATTTATTAATTTTTGTATGGAAGAGAGTGCGAGGGATAATCAATTCAAAATGATGTTTGGGCCCATTTTTTGCTGGATATTTGCGCCCGTGAAGTTTTCAAATATGGATATATAAAGCTTGGTACCAAACAATGTTGTTGACTTGGTAGACACTAGACATTAGTGGTTCTTTGGTTTTCTCAAAAAGTTTGTTTGCTTTATGGATTAGAGCTGTTTGCTTCTTTAGTTAATAATAATAATAACATATCAACTTATGCTTCGTTGGAAAACATTTTCTGTAATTTTCTTGTTTAGTGCAGAAGAAAACATTGTCCAACAAAACAAGAGAAATATAAATAACATTTCCTTTTTGTCTACACATTTTCGTTCTTTTCTGCCACCACCACCCACCCTATAACCTATTGTTATTATTGCCACCATGTCTCTACCGCCACCACTATGACTTTGAGGAAACATTAAAAAAATTTTGAGGGGAAACATAAATAATTTTTTGTTTTTGATAATTCAAGAATAAGAAATATACCAAAATTCAAAACTAAACTAAAAAAAAAAATGATAAATTGTAGCAGTAGTATTTAGTATTAACAAAAAGGAAAAGTACACATGAATCATTGAGGGTAGTCCCAAAATGTTGGCTACAGGTTTCGAACTTACGACCGCATAGATTTCATGAGACCTTAGGAACTATTAGGCCAACCCTTTGAGATTAAAATCAACTATTATCATTTTAATAAACCAAATCAAAGTCCATTAGAATGTCTTCTACCATTTTGTTACAAAACCTAGTTTTGATAATATTCTTGGTTGAAAATGTTCATTCCACAGTTGTCTTAGAAACTCAAAGAATTGGTAGGCTACTAAGTAAATAATTCATTAGGTAGACAAATCCACATTACCCAAATCTCAAAATACCAAACTTTTTATTTGGATAACCAACCTATCGTGCCAAACACATTTTTTAATCAAAGAATATTTTTTGTTAAGAGATTTGCTTTTTTTTTTTTTTTTTTGGGTTGATAAAAAGGGGAATTTTTTTGGAAGGAATATAAGTTGTGGGTTTCAGTTAGCTCAATCGGTAAAGTTATATGATCATCGGATGCCACATGTTAGAACTTTTAAAAAAAAAAAAAAACATATAAGTTATATGACTATTTTAATTTTTGAGGTTTTCTGGGACAAAATTTAAATTTTGGAGCTGGCCAATTGAAAAAAATCCAGGGGGGCATACCCCTTCTGGTATCTCACTAGTTCTGTCCCTACCATCATTGGTATAACCCACCATTGCTACTACCATCATTAGCACAACCACCACCATAATTCTATGTCAATATTCCCACCATTTTTATTATCGTACCACTTGTCAATTGTTTCTATTACCATTATTGCATCTATATGAAAATATTAAAATTTTTCGTGTGGTCTAAACAATTAAAAATGTTTTTCAGTCATATTTACAATTGAATGTATATAGAAGAACAAGTCATTTTCCCACGAAGGCTGCGTTTGTTTCGCCTGAAAACACTTTCAGGAAATTATTTTACACCATTGTGTGTGTTTGGCAGCTACAGAAAATACGGTCAATGGAAAATCATTTACGCTTTGACTAGAAAATAAGCCACTTTGAGCGTAAAATGATTTACGCTTTGATTTTACCTTCAAACAATTTCCAGAAACCACACCTGAAGAGAGAGAGCTCGAGCACACTCCTCACACGGTCCAAAACCCATCTCCAAGCTCACCTCAGCCAAGCTCCGGCCAGCCCATATCGTGCCGCCCCACGGTCCAAAACCCATCTCCAAACTTACCTTCAAACCATTTCCAGAAAAAAAAAAAAAAAAAAGAATCGAACCAAGAGAGAGAGAGAGAGAGAGAAAGAGGCCGGTCACCGTCAGAGAGTGAGAGAGAGCCGCCCACCGTCAGAGAGAGAGAGAGAGGCCGGTCACTTGAACTTGAGATCGACTCCACCATTGTCTGGGCCGTGCCTCTTACCGCCGATCTACCATGTTTCTCTCTTTCTCCCTCTGCCACCCATGTCACCGATCTACCCTTTTTCTCTCTACCCATGTCGAGCAAACCACTGCAAGACGAGTGACCCATCGTGACCCAGTCGCCTCCGCCGCCTCTAGATCGAACCCATTCGCCTCTCTCTCTCTCTTCCTTCTTCTCTCAATTTGACCGGATTTGATGAATTTTTTTTTTGTTGGGTTTTGTTTCTTTTGTGTTTATCTATTGAGAAATGATATTATATATTTATTTGGAAGCTGAGAAAATGTGAGCAACAAATAGAAAATGTGTTTTCTATAGTATTTTCAAGAATACAACCAAACACCAGAAAATATTTTTCAAAGCATTTTTTGAAATGCAACCAAACACTTGAAAATATTTTCATTTCCTGAAAATATTTTCACCTGAAAATATTTTACACTCAGAAAATATTTTACATTGAAACAAACGCAGCCTAAGGAAAATATTTATATGGAAAAAAAATGGAGCATTTATCTTCTAATTTGATTTCGATAGTCTCTGTCTTTTTGTTTTGTTTTTATGTTTTTTAAAAATATTTTCTAGAAATTGTCACTAATATTTTTTTTATTAAATATTCTTCTATTAATAATGAAATAAACAAAAACAATGCCATTTGTTGGGGAATTGTTATAGTTGGACCATCATGGCATAGCAGTTTAAATTTACCAAATTTATTTACAAAAGTCACAAATCATGGATTTTTTCAATAAGCTTCAACTCAAATGTGTGTAAATTCTACCAATTTTTTTTATAAGGTAAAATAATAATTTAGGGATAGCTGAATATTTGATAGGCGAGAGTAGATCATATTAGTGGTATTTGACATATCATAGAACAAGGTTAATTGAGAACAATATAATTGGTTTTAATTGTTTTGTTCAAAATGGGATTTGACATATTCCCTTAAAAGGTTAGTTTTATCTTAATTTATTTTTTAAAAATTACATTCACTCTAAAATTAATAATGTAAGTTTTCAAATCTATATTCCCCATATCTTTATATTTAAACTTTTTATATGTATGGTCCGATATGATTCTAGATAAAATTGATATAATATAAAATCATTTTAAAATTAAATTAGTTTTGTGTTTGATTCAGTTCACACTTAAATTTGAATCAATTTTGTGACTTTGCCAACCACTTCCTTAAACGATCAAAGCATATATATGTATATCTTTAGGACAAAACTTTGGAACAAGTCTTTTTAGGCAATACTTTGGAACAAGTCTTAGGTATATTACATTAGGTTCTCTAATTAAATTCAAACATATTGTTATATTGAAATTAATTGTCCTTAGAAAAGAAAAGAAAATATTGTACTATATTTAATTGAGAAGCCTTAATATATTATGCTTGATGTATTATATTTAACTTTTGTCCATATATTTATACATATTAAGTATGAGACACTAGGAAATGTCCTTGAAGTGTTTACATAGAAAACACTAGGAAATATTAGTTAACTTAAAGACCATTAATCAGATCAAGACATTAATCGATTTTTGTTGTAGGCGGGGATTAAACCTTAAATCTCTTATTTGATCATAAAAGACTTTATTAATTGAGCTAATTGGAACCCACAAATCGGTGAGTTACCAATCATCAATTAATTTGCAAGGATTATGCCATAAAATTTATACAATCTTTTGAGGAATATACTTATTTGATTACTTATATATATAAAAAAGAATATACTTTTTTTTTTTTGAGTTCAAAAAAGAATATACTTATTTGACTTATTCAAGCTGTAAAATATTCTACATCCACAACAAGGCACATGATTCCTCGTGGACCACATGGTGTATACTTTAAAATCAAATCATCCACTCATTCGAAAAAGACTGTTAGGTAATGACGTCAACGCGTTTTGTTTTAAATAAAGGAAAGCTCCACTACACTTATCGCTAATATAATTGCATTGCCTGTAGTTAAACCAGTGGGCTTTACTCTGCTTCTCTTTGTGACCCACCACTTACGCAAAATAATTTGAATACGAGAGACCCACAAAAAAGAAAAAAGTCTCATGACTTGGGTTTGTCGTTTGAGGCTCAACAAGTAGCAATGTGTTAGTGTTCTTTATATCCAATATTCATTTCAAATGGTCCAAAAAATAATAAGTGAGTTTCTTATAGACTGGGAGTTTGGGGTCTTGCTTAGAAGCGGGTAGGGTGTTACTATGGTCACGCTTAGGTAAGGAAGCCACACTGGTTGCCCCTCTCTACCCATTTTTTGGTTACCAAAAAAAATAAATAAATAAAGAATATGAATATGAATATGAGACCCACCAAAAAGAACAAGTAACTTGAAACACATCTATCCTCCCTGTCAAATATGTTTTTGACTGGTGTTGTAGTGTACCACAGGCCAGTTTTTATTAAAGTACCAATTGTCACAGTTAAGGCATTCTTAATTTCTCAAAATAATTAGTCCCCACCCATAGCATGAAAAAATTTGAATTAAAATATTTAAGTATAACAATATGATACATATTTAGAAATTATGTAAAGAGAAATTTTAGTAGAATTTGTTTAGTTTTAAGTTTTTGGGTAAATTCCAATAAACTATTCAAAGATTTGAGCTAATACCAATTAGATCCAAGACTTATAAAAAATAACCAATTTGGTCATTAAAAGACAATTGTGTCACTGACTCTGTTTAGCACCATTGCTTTATTTGAGGGAAGTACACTAATTAGAACAGTCTATATACGTAATTACATAACATAACCAAAATTTTTGATTGATTGTCAAGTCTAATTGAGAAAGGAATACAAGGCTTCCTTGGCTTTCTTTGCATTTATGTAATTTTGGGAGGAGAGGGATATGAAACAGGAGCAAAGATACATTTTTAGCCCAATTTTTAATAGAAGTGAGTTACTAAATCCTAACTGAGCTAACCTCAAGCATGTAAAGTGCCAAATTTCAAACTATGGGTAGACAACCTAATATATATATATATATATATATGTATGTATGTATTTATGTATCAAAAAGGATAGAAAGGAAATTATGATATGACCAGTGATGTAGCTACATTTAAGCTTTTAGATATATATAGATATACATTCTTATCAAGTCCTATTTTTCAAAAAAATTGATGATGTAGCACAAAATGTAATGACTTATAATGTATTTCTTTAATTAATTAACATATCCTTTCATAAACTTTATTGGGGTTAGGCTTTCTGTCAGCCATGTCTTCTATGCCTTGTAAAAAGAGGAGTCTTGTACAGCGGATATGAGTATGTGACAAAAGAATCCTTGTACTGTTGATAGAAAGCTCATTTTAATTAATTATTTAAAATTATAAATAATAATAAGTGTTTTAGCCAGTATTTGTTGAGAATTCCAGTTTTCTTTTCTATAATGTTCTCTTTAGGATTGTGACATTGTCCATAGAGGGTAGCTCAATTGGTTGGGCTCATGGAACACCACCCCCCCCCCCCCTCCTCAAAGTAAGGTCTTCTAGGTAAGGTCGTGTATCTAGGGTTTACTAGGCAAGGTTGGGTACACGTAGTGGCCTTGCCTTAAAGAGGTTTCTCGTCATTAGGAAAAAAAAGATCTCTATTGATGCGGTGTGCGAAAGCGACAAAAAGTAGAATTTGTCTACTTTAAGAGAGGGGGGGGGGGGGGGGGGGAACGCCTTTGCTTCAAGAATATAAACTCAAACCCACGAGGGTTCCTTGAGTCCATAATGAGAGAAAGTTTGGAATCCACCGGAAAATAGAAAGAAAAAAGTCTGAATTTTTATTAATTAAATAATTTAAATAAAAACAAAAACGTTTACAGACTTGGAGACTTATTTAAAGGCTTTGTAAAACTTAACAACAAGAAAATATATTTCCTTTCTCAAAAAAAGAAAAAAGAAAATATATTTTAAAATAAATCCTAATTAATACCTAAACATAATAGGAATCTAATTTGGTTTTAAAAGCACCTAAAAATAAGGAAATAATAACCCTAAATCTAAAATAACAAAAATTACATAAAAATACCAAAATTAATGAATTACAAAAACTAAATTATAGATTCTGTTCTACATCAGATCCCTCAACCTGAAAAAAGAAAAAAAAAAAAGAAGAAGAACTCGTCCTTTAGTTGATAATTGAGATCTAAAATCTTTCACTCCAAATAAACAAATACTTTGAATGGTTTAGTAACTTAATATGATTTTGAAACTTGTATCCTTCATGTAGAGTAGCATAAAATTTCTTCTCCTTTGCCTTCAATTTATTTGCAACATCAATCAACAAAAAGTTGATGATAAAATCAAAATTTAATACTCCAAGAAAATCAACCGAGTGTGTAGTCATCTTTAGCCAATCAACCAAAACCTAGGTACTATGGGTTATGGACTCATCCTCATTTGACCTCAATTGAATTATCCACAATATTCTCAATAATTACCATCTTTTGATTTTCACCATTATTCACAATCAACTCAATCTTTTTTTCTTTGACGTCTTCATCAAACTTTTGAAAAGTTATATCTTCAAGCTTCAATTCAACAAATTGTTGCAAGTCTTGATCTTTTTCATTCACTTCAAAATTTTCTTTAGAAATTGGCTGCATCTTGTCAACCCTCAAACCCTTTTCTTTACTTGACACATGGATTTGGATGTGATAATATTGGTTTTGTGGTTGACCTTTCATGTTTTGAACATATTCATTTTCATATGAATATACAGATTTATAATTAACACTTGTATAATCTAGTATATTATAATAATCTTGTAGAAACCATAAATCAACTAACATCTTTTTCATTCTTTTCCAAAAGCGAAATGGATGCTTACCTCGACACTTTCTATCGATTTGAATGTCTTACCACAATTCCTCTACTTCATTGTTCAATATATTAAATGCAAGCTGTACTCTTTTTTCATCACAAATCTTCCAAAAATTAAAACACTTCCAAATCAAGAAGCCAATCAATAAATTCCAACTCGCTCATCATCGCATCAAAGAATTAAATCTTCTTGTATTTAGGAGTGTGTTTTTGAGTATATTGATTGGAGTTGCCATGGGATTATTTCCTAGCGAGAGGGGTAGCGACTGTTGGCTGTAGTTTGCATAATACTTGTTGGGCATCTTGCTGAAGTTGAATGAATTCCTTTCTATGAACTTATAATTTAACATTTCGCTTACTAGAATTGCTGCTGTCATGTTTAGTAGCCATTGGACCAGGGTAAGGACCAGACTCTGATACCAATTGATGCGGGGTGCGGAAGTGACATTTCTTGAGTCCACAAGGAGAGAAAGTCTAGAATCCACCAGAAAATAGAGAAAACAAAGTCTGAATTTTTATTGATTGAATAATTGTTAAAAAACATGTTTAAAAGACTTGGAGGCCAATTTAAAGGCTTTGTAAAACTTAAAAGGCAAGAAAATATAACCTAAAATAAATCCTAATTAATACCTAAACATAATAAGAACCTAATTTGACCTAAAAAACATTAAAAGCACCTAAAAAAACAAGGAAATAATAAACCTAAACCTAAAATAACGAAAATTACATAAAAAATACCAAAATTAATGAATTACAAAAATTAGTAGATTTTTTCTTGCATCATCTATGTAATTGTTGGATTGCATTCGACATTTTGGCTTAGAAATCAAAAAGAAAATAGAGAAAAAATAGATGTCCCTCTATTGTTGTGTAATCTTTAATCTTTAATAAGCATTGAGGAAATTTTTTTCATTGTCCACTCATTAGTTGGATGTAATGTAGTTTTGACATGCAGATTATAATCTTAAGCAAAGTCATTTCCTATATTTCTTATACAAAAACCTGTCAAACCACATGTAACACAAGGCCTTAATTTTACATTTAAGGAACATCTTACAGAAGGTTAACTGTAATACAGTGTTCTGGAGTTCTTGTCTTTGTTGATCTTTATGGATCAGCGGTCATACTCAATGGTCTAGTTCCTGCCCAACTATGGCTAGTAACAGAGTGCTAAATTTTAGTAACCATAGATGACAGTTTGTATATTTCCCATTCATTAAATCATCAGATTTTTTGAAATTTTATAATCTGAGAGTTTAGAAATTATTGGCAACAATATGCATGCCACAGAATAACTTGCAAAATCATCTGATACTTAATGTATGTAGAACCTTTAACATGAAGATGAATTTTTGAATCGGCTATCTTTTCTAATAGGTTACTGAAGCATTGAGAACGGCAGGTCTAGAATCATCCAATCTTATCGTTGGAATTGATTTCACTAAAAGCAATGAATGGACAGGTTTGTCACACTTTACAGTTTCATTCATTATCGTATGAGTTATTCATGGAGCAGAAATTGAGGTCCCCTGGTTAATATTTGTCTTTACAAGACCCTGGGGGTTTAATCTGACTTAATTAGAAAAAAAATGATTATGTTCCTTATTATCTTCTTGAATAGTTTTTTCTCAACCTTAATGGATATGCATTATTAGACTTGACGATAGATAGTTTTGGTGTAGAAAGTATTTTAGTGAAGGTCAGGGGCGACGTTGTGTTCAAGCCAGGGGGTTCAAATGAACCCCCTGACTTGTCAAATTTTTTTTTAATTATTTATTATATATATAAATTTTTTTTAACTTTTGTTTTGACCCTTCCAAAATAAAAATTTGAACATTCTACCCTAAATTTTATTTAAACCCAACTAAAATAAATTTGAATATAATCATCTTAATGCTACTTTCACAATATTTTCACAATAAATATTATATGGCAAGTTATAACTGGTTTTTATTTGGACCCATAATTAATATCACTTTTTACCTACCATTAACAACTTACCACCTAGATTTTGTTATAAAATTTTTGTGAAAGTATTGTGTATTGAATATTATTAAAAAAAAAAGTTTCATTTTTGCTCCTTTGTTAAAAATATATATGTATATTCTTTCATGACTTACTTTACTTTACATTTGTGATTCTTTTCCATTCTCTTTATCTCTCTTTCTCTCCTCTGTATTTTCGTAGTTTTTCTCTTTATTTAATCAAATTGTTTGATAAATACTCTATAAATTTTCAAGTCCAAGAAGTTTTTTAGTGCTTGCTCAAATTCCAAGAGAGTGATCACATGTATGATTAAAAACCCATACATGATTCTAAAAAAAAGCTATACACTTCAAAAGCAAAAACTTATATTAGTTACTTTTTTTTTCTTTGTTTCACATTACTCCTAGTTCTACTCTTAGGTGTGTTAGTATTCTTCTTTATCATATATTTTTATTTAATTTACAATACATATAAATATAATAAGTTATTATTCATTTGACAAAAATTTATGATTAATTATTTAATTATATTTGTTGTCTTACTGATCTTTAAACTATTAATAACTTTTTTTATATTATTGTACAATAGAGTTGTATTATATACTAAATTGTATTTAGAATACTATTTTAGATTATTGTATATAATATGGAAGTTGTATGTACAGAAAAAAAAATCATTTTATTTTTTATTTACTCTCATGACAAATTTCTTGCTCTATCATTGTTGAACCCCCTAGAAAAAAATCCCAGAGTCGCCACTGGTGAAGGTCACTGCATCTCAAGCAGGTCCTCTGTAACATGTAATTGGTTGTTTGTCCCTCCTCCCTGTACTTTATTAACATGCATTTTCTACTACGATGCCACTGCCTGTCCAGTCTGGGTATAATGCAATGATCAAATGGTCAAGAATCTAAAGTGGATTGATATGCATCAGTTTTGTCTGTGGTATCATTTATTTGTCAAAATGGTTTGCATTTGGTTTGTGTATCTGGGAAGCCAATGCATCGTTTTTGTTATTGAAGGCAAAATCTCATTCAACAACCGAAGCCTGCATGCCATTGGAGATACACCTAATCCATATGAGAAGGCCATCTCTATCATTGGGAAGACTTTATCCCCTTTCGATGAAGACAACTTAATTCCTTGTTTTGGTTTTGGTGACGGTATGTATAGTCCCCTAAAGTTGAATATCTGGGCAAGTTTCTCTCATCTTTTCATATAATCACTGGATTTATTTTCTGTTATAGCGACAACTCATGATCAGGAAGTGTTTAGTTTCCACAACGATCATACACCTTGCCATGGTTTTGAAGAAGTTTTGTCCTGCTACAAAAAAATAGTTCCTAACTTGCGACTTGCAGGTTGGTTTTTTATTCCCTTTAGTTGAAATCTGGTATTTTCACTAATTGGCAATTGCTTTCCACTACCAAAACCATGGACTTTTCTTGTTTCACATCATTTTATAATATTTTGCTTTTTCTGATTTGTGTAATTTTAAGGGCCAACTTCTTATGCTCCGGTAGTTGAGGCTGCAATTGACATTGTAGAGAAAAGTGGTGGCCAGTACCATGTACTGGTTCTCATTGCTGATGGCCAGGTTAAATTCAAAGTCATCTTTCAAAATCTCTTGAACTGACAGTGTTGCATGCACACAATCTTTCTTATTTCAAGCAATGTCTTCTATTGTGAAGGTTACAAGAAGTGTCAATACAAGTGAGAAAGAACTAAGTCCACAAGAAGAACAAACAATCAAATCAATTGTCAATGCGAGGTGACCTTGCAGATTGATGATTTAAATTTCTCCTTTTAGGCTTCTGTTAAATCAGCCCCCACCCTCCCGCACCTTTTGATCTTATAATTTATCTTCAATTTTCAATAATTACATTATGAGCTATTTTGCTATCCATTTTCTGTGTCATTCTTTAAAAAGCTAGAGTAGGCTTTCTTCTGTTCAATAATAAGAAAAAAATACTGGAGATTGGAGCCAATGAAAAAAATTACCGGATGATGAATTCAAATCCATAAGGGAAAAAAAATGAACACACTGATAGTGGTACCATTAGATATGGTATGAATCTGTTGTAATGCTTAATTTTTCTGTTTGACAATTGGCTATTCTGAAGAATGTATGACAAGTAAGGGACATGTGCAGCAGTTTAGTGTTTGTCATTTTAGTTTATAGGTTGTGATGGGCAAGGTCTGTTCAATAATTTATGTGCCTGATAAATTTTTTTACTGACAAGAAAGAAGAAAAGAGGATTGTTTTTTTTTTTTTGGCCTTGTAGAACCACCATGTTTCTGCCTTGTGGGCTATTACTGTTATCAACTGTTTCCAAAACATGTTTGTCATCACTCTCAACGCAAGTCCTATAAGATTAAGATTAAAAACTTAGCTATGTATAGATTTTGTCTCCTTTATTTTCAGTAAATGTTGTACAATAATTTACAAGGACTGAGAAATAAGTGAATATGGTGGAGCCACGGACATCAAGGTGTCAACAAACAGACATTAAAGAAAATTGCTAAAGTAAAAGCAATAGTGTTGAATTAAACAAATTTACCTTTAAATTTTAACTTCCAGTTCATATCCACTCTCAATTGTTCTTGTCGGAGTTGGTGATGGACCCTGGGAAGACATGAGGAACTTTGATGACAAGATCCCTGCACGTGAATTTGATAATTTTCAGGTATCTCAGTACTAGCACACGATTAGCTTTGAATGCCATATAAGTTCTCTGTATCGTTCCATATAAGTTGAATACAATTCAACATGCATTGACTTTTGATATATGTCTTCTTTGTTTGTAGTTTGTTAACTTCACTTCAATTATGTCTAAAAATGTAACACCCTCAGAGAAAGAAACAGCTTTTGCTCTAGCTGCCCTAATGGAGATCCCCATCCAGTACCAAGCAGCAAAGGAACTTGGCATACTTGGGTAGGATTGCTTATCCATCTTTTTCATTTTATAGTTTTCTAGTATTTGGTGAAAATTGATGGTACTTATCTGAAATTAGAGCTTTGCTGCACAATGGAGGTAATTGGACAACCAATAATTTATGAATAAAACTTAAAAGTATTTAAGTTCCCCTTCATATTCTACATTCGCATTAGCCAATAAGTCATATAGATGAATTTAATTATTTTTGGAAAAGAGATAATACTGTTTGTATTGCATTGACCAATGCATGTATGTGGAGGAATTTAATTGAAAAACTTTAATAACATTAAAGTAACTATACTTAAGTTTTGCCAATAATTTAAACGAGGATTTAAGATATAGTCTAAGATGCGCAAGTATGGGTACGGGTATGATATGAGATATGGCAATTCTTGAAAAAATTGGATACCATATAATGATTATTTACTTGTTAAATATATTTTATTTATATATATTTTAAACATATTGTTAAGCATTTATTTTTTCTAAATTATTAAGCATATATTAATTTAAAAACAATAATGGATAATAAAGTAAATCAGTAGCCATTAAATGATGTTTAAAATACAGACCAAGCTCTGAAAGATTAAATAAAAGTCAACTAGATAATCTTTAGAAAAAAAAAAAGACAACTAGATAATTGTCCAATATTGAAACTAATATATATAAAAATATAAATAAAAATTCTTACAAGTTTGAGTTATCTCTCACTATCAAGGGGGTTGGGTTACAAATAGTATGCAAGCAGTATCACAAGCATGTTGGTACTTTTTCTTTGAAAAAAAAAAAAAAAAACTGGGTACGTATCTTAGAAGTATCTATTATGATATCAAAAACAAGTACTTGAGCAGAAATGGGGTATCTGTGCATCCTAGCTTATAGTAAAAATTGTAGATGAAACATAAATGTGATGTGATTGAACTTAAGCTAGCTTGTGAATGCTTTCTAATCTGCATTTTCTCTATTGGACAAAAGATGTGCGACAGGAAGAGCAAAGAAAATTGTTCCACGCCCTCCTCCAGTTCTGTACAGTCGTCCTCAAATGCCAACTCCTCAGCCAAGCAGCCTTCCATCAACGGAAGCAGATGAACGAAACCAGGCGGTATAATTATAGTGTGTTTTGCATTAAACATGAGCATATTGCCTGTTTATATATCATGCAATGAACATGGCCAGACTAGGTGGCCAAAAAATTATGAAATGATTAGAAATAAGACTGAACAAAATGCTTGGTTTGCTGCCCAGTCAAATCTTGCTCACTTTTCAAACATTTGGAGTCACTAATTCCGTACAATTTCTATGTGACAAATGTTATGATGGTCTACAATAAGTCTCATGACAAAATAAGAAAAAAGAAAAATTTATATTAGGTGGCATGTTGTGTTTGGTGTATAGTAACAAAGGTGTCAGTATTGGGCACACGATAATATGTTAACTAAATGCAAGGTCTCTAACAGTGTAAATTATTTTTCTGGTCCATAAAGCGGGCTTAGGAGATACTTTCTCGTCTTACAGGGTCATGTTAACTTTGTTGAATCTCGTTTCTGGTCTGCACGAGTATTGCTTTGCTTACTGGATTTTATCAGTTTGGGAACACTTACTTATTTTCTACCCAATTTGCATACAGGTTTGCCCTATTTGTTTAACGAATGCAAAGGACTTGGCCTTTGGCTGTGGGCACCTGGTGAGCAAAACTCATTGATATTTTCATATTTTGCCTGTGTCGTCTCTGTCATTTAGGTGGCATTGTAATTATTTCGAGTAAATTATTTCATTGCAGACTTGTCAGGACTGTGGAGCTAGATTGAGTAACTGTCCAATATGTCGTCAACCGATCAGAAACCGTCTCAGGGTGTTCACTGGGTGATGGAGAACTATGTTTGGATGAAGAAAGATTGTCTAACTGTCTGATATGCTGTCAACCGATCAGAAATCATCTCCCCCATCGAAGCAAAAATCAAATGTCCATTAGACTGCACATATCTAGGTGTTCTATCAAGAAAAATTATTCAATGTTTTGGAATAGTGTTCTGTCTTCTGACATAATTTCATTATATGTTAATAAGTAAAATCCACTATTATGTGAGATGAGAGAGCATTATTTCATAAGTATTGAATAATTACCCGTGTCAGAGCTTGTTTGGATTTGGATTTGGATTTGGATTTGGGACCCTAGATCCTAACTGTAAAGTTTCTGTTTCATACCCTGATGTGTGGCAGTATCCATTTGTAATGTTAAGTTGTTAATTATGATGTCTTATATTTCATGTTCCTCTTTATTGTTTCCAAGATCCAGCCTTACTTGTGATTATGCAACCAAGACCTTACCCAAGACATACCATCATTGTCCGGGACATACTATTATCCAAATTTGGGCAGCTATTAACATTACTAGCCGTGGATGCACGTGATGAGAATTAAGATTTTAATTGACTTCATTGTCACAGCTGCCCTTTCAACATCTGTCAAACCTGTTAACAAATTCCATTCATTTTAAACTCGGATTAAAGGACTTATAACAAAATTTCAAATTGAATTATATGGTGTAAGTGGTGTGTAATATTGTGACTCTGTACGATTACGATCCCATGATTCAACTGGGTATCCCATGCTAGCACTACTTCACAAACAGTTATAATATAATTTTGAATGATTCTGTGTTGTGCAAGATAGTATTGATGTTGAGAAACAGACAGGGCATAGGTTTTTGCCGAAAATCGAAAGAAACCTTATAGAACTCTCTATATCACATCACATGTTTGACCACATAATGATGAAGGCGGCCGGAAAACGAAGCCTAGCAATTTCTAATATTGAAAGAGAAAATACTGAGATCCGAGTCCCTTTCACGTTGCACCAGAGTTTAATGAGGAACGACACCCGTTTCTGTACTAAAAAGGAAAGATCTCCTGAGTTAGTGACTCTTACGCATAACGATATCGTTTTGGGTTAAGTGGGACACATTTTTAACTATTTTCTTGTCAAGTGTTACATTTCACAACATTTTTATAATATTTTCACAACAAATCATAGGTGATTAGTTGTTATTGGTTCAAATTTGAACTTATCACTAAAATTATTTTTTTGCCCCAACAATAATAACCAGTAACAACTTATTACTTAAAATTTATAGTAAAAATATTGTAAAAATATTATGGACACAGTTGCTTGGTTGCTCTGACTCCAATAATAAAAGCATGGTTTTACTAAAAAAAAAAAAAAAAAACCATGATTTTAAAAAGAGAACCGGTGGAAAAACCGGATTCGCCACTGGTTTTCACCGATTTTACTCCGGTTTTAGGTTGGTCAGATCGGTTACACCATGCATAACGTCGACACTGTTGTATAATAGTACTTCTGATTATGAGAAGGTATGACAGTGACATTTTAAGTTCTAAAAAACTCTCTGTTCTCAGGAATTCAGTTCCAACATAAAATGAAGGAATGCAGTTTATAATCTGATCTGCTCTGTTTGGACGATGGGATTAACGGCATCTAAAAACAAGAAGGATTCTGAATTCCACACGAATTGGGATCAAAATTTCGTGAGCATAGGCATTCATGAGTTACAAGATGATGAAGTTGACAGGTATAATATTCACTCACCCTCATTTACCTTTTATCTATATGTATAAGATAAAAGGGATAGCTAGCTAGCTACTTGATCATTTTTTTAGCAAGTTGTAACTGAAGTAAGTTGTTTATATGTACATGAATGTTGATGTTTCAGAACTCATACTAACACCACCGGAAACACCAGCATAGTAAGAGGAATGGCGCATAGCTACTCTTCCCTTGAGGAGGTTATTTTGCTTCCCTCCTTTTTGTCTCTTTTCATTTTAAGTGCTGTGATAAGGATTCTATGTTGACTACTATCCTAGGAAGCACGGCAGATTGGGCGGCGCACCCGAGGCCGATACGCAGGGATGCGCCGTGCGGCCAAGGTGGAATTTTTTTTAGTTTGGGTTCGGGCCGAAACGGTCCTCGAATCGGTGCAGAAATAGTTGTTATATATATATATATAAGTGCAGTGATAAGGATTCTATGTTTACTACTATCCTAGGAAGCATTGGGCGGCGCACCCGTGGCCAATACGCACGGATGCGCCGTGCGGCCATGGCCGAATTTTTTTTTTTTTTTAAGTTTCGGGTTCGGGCCGAAACGGTCCTCGAATCGGTGCCGAAATAGTTGTTTTATATATATATATATATGCAACTATCATTATCCAGTATGCAATGGTTTAATGATAATATATTTTTTTTTCATTTATTAAATGACTTTAGTTGGATTCCACTGTTTTTTTTTTTTTTTTTTTTTTTTGGATGGATGGATTCCACTGTTTGTTCGTGAGTGAAATGTGATTTTTTGGGGGTTGATTTTGTCGATGACCTCAAACTCTGTATTCAAACTGATAATTTGGTTAGAAATTTGTTTTATCTTTTGTTCTTTCATATATACACTTTCCAAAATCAGTTTATTTTTTCTTTTTTGAGGGAAAAAAAAAAAATGATGTTTTCACATGTTTATTCCCACCAGAATGAAGTTTTAAATTTGAAAATTTTACATGATTTTTTTTATTAACATATATGTTATTTAAAGTTGGTTCTAAACTTCTAATATGACTATAGACAAACTTGATATAAAGTAAAGACTAAAATACACTGGTTATTCCTAAAGTTTACTTAAAGGTTTAAAAAATAAGCACTTCCTGTTCACTTCTATTAGTTTTCTGGTGTATGTCTAACAGAGCAATGATGTGACTTTTTTGATGTCATGGAAAATTCTTATTTTATAAATTGAAACCCAATGCTATAACCCGATTGAGAGAGAGTCCTTACTTTAGTAAGCTTAAGGATAATCTTTTCACAATGTCCACTCATTAGTGTAGTTTTGAGATGCAGATTATGATCTTGAGCGAGATCATCTCCTATATTTCGCATACAAAACCTGTCATACCAAATGTAATACAAAGTCTTTATTGTATTGATATTAAATATCTTACAGACGGTTGACTGTATCGCAGTGGTCGGAGTTCTTGCTTTTGTTGATTTTTATTGATCAGCACTCCTAGGAAAGTCCAGTTATTACCCAAATATGCTCAAAACTATGGCTTGTAGCAGAGTGATAAAATTTAAGTAACCAACGATGACAGTTTGTATGTTTCCTATTCATCAAATCATTTCATTTTGGACTTTTTGGAGTCCGAAACTATGGCAATTTATGGCAAAAATGCGTATGCGGCAGAATAACATTGCAGCATCATCTGATTCATTTATTTCTTTCTTTCATTAATTTGAAATTATGAAGTTTTGAATGGGCTCTCTTTTTAAACAGGTCAGTGCAGCATTGAGTAAAGAAGGTCTAAAAGCATCCAAACTCCTCATTGGAATTGATTTCACTAAAAGCAATGAATGGATAGGTTTGTGGAGTAAATATAATAATCTCTTTTTGTTTATATTCCATTCATTAATGCATGAGTTATTGATGGAGAAAAAAATTGGGATCCCCTGTTTATAATTGCACCTACAAAACCCTGGGGTGTAATCTGACTTGTACCAAAAACAATTACTATGTTCCTCATTATCTTCTCGACTAGTGTTTTCTCAATTTTAAGGATAGTACATTATAAGACTTAACATTAGATAGTGCCAGTGAAGAAGGCATTCTGTGAAGGTCATTACTTCTCTGACAAGCGTTTATTGGTTTAACAATAATGTGATATCATATATTTTTGAAAATGGTTTGTATTTGATTTGTATCGCCGGGAAGCTAATGCATCAGTTTTGTTATTGAAGGCAATGTCTCATTCAATAACCAGAGCCTGCATGGCATTGGAGAAGCACCTAATCCATATGAGAAGGCCATGTCTATCATTGGAACGACTTTAGCCTCTTTCAATGAAGACAACTTAATTACTTGTTTTGGTTTTGGTGATGGTACGTGTAGTCCCCTAAATTTGGATATCTGGAGAAGTTTCTATTATTTTCTAATATGACCCTGGATTTATTTTCTGTTATAGAGATAACTCATGATCAGGAAGTGTTTAGCTTTCACAGTGATCACTCACCTTGCCACGGTCTTGAAGAAACTTTGTCCTGCTACAGAAAGATCGCTCAAAACGCAAAACTTTCTGGTTGGTTTTCTGTTCCTTTATTTGAAAGTTAACATTTCATTAATTGGAATTTGCTTTTTGTAACCAAACTCATGAACTCTTTTCTGGTTTGACATCAGCAAATCCTGTCGATAATATTTGTTGAGATTAATATCTTCGTTTTTTTTTTGTGTAATTGTGTTTAAGGGCCAACTTCTTATGCTCCTGTAATTGAGGCTGCAATCGACACTGTAAATGAAAGGGGTGGTCAATATCATGTGTTGCTTATCATTTCTGCAGGCGAGGTTGACCTCAAAGTCCTCCTTTTTGCTATCTCTCCCTCACAAATTGTTGCATGCACACAATCATTCTTATTTAGAGTAATGTCTTTTATTGTGTAGGTTACAAGAAGCAGCGATACAAGTGATAATGATCGAAGTCCACAAGAAGAGGAAACACTAAAATCAATTGTCAATGCGAGGTAAAGCTTTGCAGATTGACAGAATTAATTCTTGTTTCAGGCTTCTGTTGAATCTTTACCTCCCCCACCCCCCTCTCAGAGCTATTTTGATATCCATAAAGGCAACTCTCTTTAGTATGACATCTCCATCCTTGGAAGGCCTTTATGTCTCCAATTGAGGAGATTCTTAACAATGCTGGCATATGAAGGTTGATAAAGTTACTGACATTATAATGGGCAGAAATTGCTTGCCAAAATTTTGAAAATCCTTTTACTTGAAGTTCTTTGTTATTGAGTGGTTTGGCTCCCCAAAGTCAATCCCAAATATGATTGATTTGCTAGTGGCAGTGAAGAAATTATCCCTAGGGCTTTGTTGTTATAGTTGAGACCATGGAGTATGCACCATTTAGTCTCCATTTTCTTTCATTAATAGAGTCTGGAAATGGGATGCTAAAAAATCTGGCTTAAAATATGTCGGTCTCAGGTTTGAGTAATTTTGTTGAATGGGCAACTGCAAATATGAGATAATGTTTTGGCTACATGTCAAAAGAGATTAAAAAAAAAAATTTATGCTTTGTGGAAGGAGAGAAATAAATGCATACCATAATGTACATACTGAATTATTCATCATAAGAAAATATGTACAAACTGATAGGGATACCATTAGAAATGCCAATGAATCTGTTGCAAGGCTTAACTTTTCTTTTTGAAAATTGGCTATTCAGCTACTCTGAATAATGTAGGATAAGTAAGTTATGCGCGAAGCACTATATTGTTGGTCATTTCAGTCTCTAAGTTGTGATGGGCAAGGTCTGTTGGAGAGTTTGATAGCCATTTTGGCTGAGTTTTGAATTGTAACTATGCTTCTTTTGGTGCTAATAAATTTGTTTTACTCACAAAAAAGAGCGGAATTTTTTTTTTGGCCTTGTACTATGAATTGTGGGCTATTCTTGTTTAGAATGTTTCAAAAACTTTTTCATATACTCCCATTCTAATATTGTTTGTAGCATATCAGTAATGAAAAATGCTGTACTTCACACTGAAAGAAAGTGTTGAACAAGTTAATGAGCTTTCCTGAGTCTTAACATTAAAAAATTTAAAGATTATGTACTGTATAGCTTTCATCTCCTTTATTTTCTGTAAATGTTGTACTATAATTCACAACCGTCTTTTTAAATAGGAAACAAGTGGATCTGGTAAAGACACTGACATCAAAGTATCAGTGATACATTAAACACAATTGCTTAGGTAAGTGCAGTGGTGTTGAACTAAAGGAATCGAAATTTTAATTTTATTGTCCAGGTCATATCCAATCTCAATTGTTCTGGTCAGAGTCAGTGATGGACCTTGGGAAGACATGAAGAACTTTGGTGATGAGCTTCGTGCACGTAAATGTCAAAATTTCCAGGTATTGCAGTAGCAGCATACAATTAAATTTGAATGCCATATGTGTTGAATTTAATTCATGCATTGACTTCTAAATAATATCTTTTCTTTGTATGTAGATGGTTAACCTTGCTGAAATTATGTCTACAAATGCAACATTCACTGAGAAAGAAATAGCTTTTGCTCTAGCTGCCCTCATGGAAATCCCTTTCCAGTACAAAGCAGCAGTTGAAATTGGCATTCTTGGGTAGGGTTCCTTGTTCATTCCAAATTATAATATTCAAGTATTTAGTGAAAAATTTCTGAAATGAGATCTCTGGTGTGCATAATGGAGGTACTTGAGCAGCCAATAATTAAAAACCTTAGTAGTTATAGTCTGCTTCTGGTTTGCTATTTAGAAAAGAGGGGGGGGGGGGGGGGGGGTGGGGAGGGGGGGAGAGAGGAGACAATTTGTTTCATGGTTCCAATTGTTCTAAACCCAATTGTGGATGAAATATAAATGTCATGTAATTGAGTTTGAACTAGTTTGTGAATGCTTTCTAATCTGCATCTACTCTATTGGAAAAAAGAAGTGTGACAGGAAGAGCAGATGGAGAGCGAATCGTTCCACGCCCTCCACCAGTTCCTCCAACTTGTGAGACATGCAACTCCTTGGTACGATTATGATACAGAGTGTGTGTGTGTTGTTTTGTTTTGTGATTTTTAATGAATCAGAATCTTATATCAGCGAATCAAGAAGAAGTTACCCCTCTAAAAGTACATATCACTCTAGAACAGATTGTGCAATTTTTTTTCTCAGTTTTGAAGTGGCCTTGATGAACTATGGTACTCCTCTGCATTCGAATATTATACAGGGCACCCCCCCCCCCTCCCATCCAAAACGAAAGTGTGTTTTGCAATGAATTGAGCATGTCACCTGTTTATTTATCATTGCCATGAGTCCATGACACATACACTGAGCTAGTTTGCTAAGGAATTCCATAATAATTATATAAATATGAAATATTTGATTTATCTGTACACATCGATCCTTGTGCTTCTGGCAGAGATCAAGGATGTGCGTGCTGAAGGGGGTATGTGTTCAAGAGATTTAGACTGATAAAAATGGAGTCCAATTTTGTTCAAAGCATTTGGGGATGCTGGGTACAGCTGGGGAGGTTTTGATAATGTGGGAAAAAGGGTACTGGAGGAAGTTAATAGGGACATTCTTGCTGACTTCCTTGCTAAAGAGTGTCAAAGATGGCTGAGTGAGCGTGTACCAGGGTGTATCACCCAAATGACGATAGTATAAGGAGTCTTACATGGGAGTAGCTAAGGGGTGTGAGAGAGAGGTGGGATGCAGCTTGGTGTAATGCAGGTGAATTCAATGTCATCAGATACCTGAGTGCGAGGTTAAGGTGCAATAGGTTTAGCTTTGAAATGTTTGATTTTTCTGACATTATTGGGGAGTTTAATATAATTGATTTGCCACTTTCGGAGGGGTATGCACACATTGTTGGAGGGTGGTAGAAGCCGATGTGATGCCTGTTTTTTCTGGAGTTTTATAGGCATTGTAAGATTGACAAATCCCTTAATGATACTTTTATTGCTTTAATCCCTAAGAAGAGCAATGCTGTTGATATTAAGATTTTCATCCTATTGGTTTAGTGAAAAGTGTGTATAAATTATTTTTGAAGGTGCTGGCTATTAGGTTGAAAATGGTACTAGATGTCAAGATAGCAAAAAGATTGGTAGAAGCAAGGATAAAGCAATGAAGAAAACCAGTAAAGAGCAGAACGACAGTACTGATTGTATAGCTGTATAAACGGCATGTAGTTTAGACTTGTATATAGTTATTTAGTAATAGGCATGTGATCTGCACGTGTAGTAGTTGGTTAGTCAGTTAGTCTGTTATTATTGGAGGCTCTGTTGTACATATACACGTATTTCTCTTTGTATTGGTTCATTGAGTAAAATACAGATTTCTCTTCCAACTTCTTGTGTTTTCTCTGTTTTTCTGATACTATATAATCTTATTTCTAAGTTATAAAATGCCTTTGTTGGTGGTAGGCAAATTCTTGACTTGGTCCTAGATGCTAATGAATGCTTGGATAGTCGTATCATGACTCGATTCCTAGCATGATTTGTGTAAGTTGGATATTGAAAAGGCTTATGATCACATTAGTTGTGATGCGTTCATCTATCTGTTGGGGAGGATGGGATTTGGGGAGAAATGGAAGGGTTGGATTCATTCTTGTATTTCTGCCGTTTTGTTCTTTATATTGGTTATGGAGGTTTTGGTCTCATTCTTTCTTTGGATTGCAACCTTGGAGAAAATTCTTACTTGTGATAATCTAATCAAGTAGGGATATACCTTAGTTGGGTGGTGTTGTATGTGGCTGTGGAATGGAGAGATGATAGATCATTTGTTGATTCACTATGATGTTGCTTATGGTTTATGCAGCCTGGTATTTATAACTTTTGGGATATTTAACTTTTGTTTGGGTGGAGGAATTAGATCGGGACACTCTGCAGCAAACTAGAACATTGTACCGCTTTCTTTGATGTGGCTACTGGCTATTGTGCAAGGATTGAAATAGTCATACTTTTGAGAATACAGACAGATCAAAGAATCAACTAGAAGCATTGTTGATACACACTTTGATTGGTCATGAGTGTGTGGTCTTACAAACTGTAGCACACTCGCACTCACACTCACACACTTCTCTTTTGTTTATAATTTTTTGTAATTCTTTTTGGTTATGAAGTGCTCATCATCATGAGCATTAATTAACCTATTTTGTTAATGAATGATTATTACTTATCAAATATTTATATATGAAATTATGCATTATTAGTAAGACTGAACAAATGGTCTACCTGGCTAGCTGCCCAGTCATAACCCGTTGGCATTTCAACCTAGTTTTTGCCTTTTGGCATGATGGTCTTAACTTTTTCCAAGCTAGTTTTTTTATCCACATGACATGAGTTTTGCTCACTGGTTTGATACGTTTCGGATCACTTATTTATTTTCTGCCCAATTTGCTTATATAGGCCTGCCCTATTTGTCTTACGAAAGGAAAGGAGTTGGCCTTTGGCTGTGGGCACCTGGTGAGCTGAACTGAACTCATTGATATATTGTGCTTCCCACCTCTCCCTGATTTACCTGGTATTGCAATTTTTTTTACTGAAGTTATTTTATTGCAGACTTGTAGAGACTGTGAATCAGAATTGACCGACTGTCCAATATGTCGTGAACCCATCACAAGAAGACAAAGGGTGTACATCTAGTGACTACTCCCACAGAATTGAAAATGTTTGTTTGAACTTTGTTTGGGGGAGTTCTCTCTCCCCCTCCAAAAATACATAGATTACATGCACATCAATGACATCATACCGCATACACTATGGACTAAATGAACATTACACTGCAAATTGGATCTTATTGCTTACTTGGTTTTTGACTTGGTAGCATGGGATTCAATTCCAGGCCACGTGAGTGTGTTGAAAGACATGTAAATTAAGAGAAAAACAGTATTTAACGATTTGTATCACCAATAAGTGGCCTCTTAAGACAATTCTTCATTATCTATAAATAGTTCATAATCAATTATTCACAGATTTTGAGAGTTTTAAAGCTTTTACAGATTTTTGCAGACCATTAGAGGAAAAATTCCCACGAACCCTCGAGATTGCTACTTATAGAATCCATGCTTAATTGTATCATGAAAGTAATTTGCCTTTTGAATCCATTAACAAACTCAATTGAGTGGAGGCGAATATCATCTAAAGGAAAATAATTGTTTTATGCCTCTTAACTCTACTTCAAATTTTTTTTTTTTTTTTTTTGGTTTTCTTTTGATTTCTCCTAAAATTCCCAACACACTTAAGATGATATTCAAAGAGTTGGAGAGAGAATTTCATGTAATGGCTTTTGAAATGATGTATATCAAGTTTATAACCAAATATGGAAAATTTCAGCATAAAAACCAAATATGGAGAATTTTAGGGATAAAAGTCATATTGTTAATGTAACCATGTAGAAGATGAAAAATTTCCATGGAATTATGATTCAAAAACTTTTGGTTCTCTCTTTTAAAAAAGGGAAATTTGGTTGTCTTTTTTTGTTTTTGTGGGTGGTGTGCTTTATTAGAATTTTATTTTTTATGTTGCTATGATTTAGTTCTTTAAATTCGCTTGAGACAATTTCTTTGAACCTTTTTTCTAGGTGTTTTCTTGATTATACGAGTGAAAGTATAGTTTAAAAATTAGGCGGTTTGATAGAAGTTTCCGTTTTCTGACTTTCTGTTTTCCCTAACAAGGGGGGAAAATCTGCTCAAGTTAAATTCTATGAAATAAAAAATTTTCTATCTATTATTATCATCAACCCCAATTATTAAATCAATTTCTTACAGTATCCTTTGTCCAAGGCAGAATATCGCAGTGAAATCTTCATAGTAGCTAATAACTGGAATGTATGGATTCAAATGTATTAAGACATATGAGGAAATAAAAATAATGCAATCAGATCCAGTTTAATAACCAAAGATAGAAACCCATAACTCACAGTATCAAGCCTAAAATCAATCTGATCAGAGCTATGGATTAGTAACCCCATAACCAGTTAATAGTTAGGATATAACTAATATTGTGATGGTTCATTAACACAAATGTGTAACCTTGAATTGAAATTTATCGAGGACATGCAAAAATTTGGACAATTACTTTTTCCTGGAATAAGTGATTGCTATCAAACTCACCAAAGAGCATATAGAACCATAAAGATCAAAGATACTACAGGACACAACTGTTGGATCACCTTATCATTCAGGAATTTATCTGTCTCCTTCAATCTTGAGGTACTTTTTCCTGCATTCACTGGCTTTGAACTGTGTATCAAATAAGATAACTTAAACACAGAAAACAAAATAAAAACTATAAATTAGCAACATAGTGTGGAGAACTTAACATGATATAAGTAGCAGACTGCACCAGAAACCATCATCGTAGAACAACATCCAGCTTGCTCTGCACTTGCTCTCTTACATTCCACTGCATACCACAATTAAAGAAACAAATTTGAAATGATTAATTATCTTCACCAAAAACATACTCAAAAAAATGAAACGTCAGCAAAATCTTATCATATGAAATAACTGCAACTCATTAATTTCCTCATCCTTGAGTGAACATTCCATTGACTGATATGCAATCCTATAACAATGACTGGTCATTCCTTTCTTGTTGGTGAAATTGTCTATCAGTAGCACTTGAGAGTCACAATGATCAGTTCTAGACAAGCTTCAGAGGCAAACTTAAGCTATGTTCTATAGTAATATATTCGAAAACAAGGTTGAGAGTACAATGAAACTATGATATTTAACGATTTCAAAAAGTAGGACATAGATGACCATACACAAAATAAATATTAACTTGCCCATGATATCTAATGGATAAATTTTCCATATTGCTGAGGTATAAGAATAAATTCAACTAGTTTTTAGCTCTAACTTCAAGATTAATTCCCACTTGCACTTTCATGGTCAACCATTCAACATAGATGAGCTCAGAGAATCTTAGCAACAGTTTTAAGGTAATTGCAATTGCTATTTGAGATTTTTAGAAACAACATGGCTTACCTCCATAATGCAAATTCAGAATTGAGAATTATCCATTCTTGTCAAAGAAGGTGATGATACTGAAAAAAGAAATGGAAAGGCAAAGTGCAGCTATGAATATGTATAGCTGTAAGATTTTTGAGAAGAAAGTCTAGATCCCAACTTAAGGCAATATATCTATTAGGTTGTCTTATAACATATCACCTTTGATCATAAACACAACCTTTTTTGGAATGACTCACTAAATATTATCCCAAAATGAAGTAAGCACAACATCCTTAGTATGTAATAATAAGAAGAAATATGCTATCAATAAATCATATATTATAAAGTGGAAATATGAAATAAAATAAAATGCAAAAAGAAAAAGTTTCTTAAGTATCTATACATAAAAACATTAATAGCACAATGATGCTATAAAGTAAATTATATTTCATCTTTTTCTCTTTTTGGCATTTTTAGTAAAGATGATCAAATAAGAAAAGTAAAAACTTACCAAGAAAATTCAGATTAACTAAAAGTTTGATGGTGGAGATGCTAATTATTTGTAATAAAATGACCAAAATAAAAATAACAAATAGATTTGAGAAAAACATATAAGATTTCTAAAAGAAATTTTATCAAACACATGAGATGCAATAATACAAAATTACTATCCTAAATAATTTTTTACTTTTTTGATACTCTACAAATAAAAAAAACTTTATTCACTTTTTTCACAGTATAAACTATAGAACGATTACAAAATAACAAAAAGTCAAGGAACTTATAGCAAAAGGCTTTTTATTCAAAATTCTAGTAGAAGGGAGACTAATAGGCCCTCTACTTTCTTCAAGACATAGGGGATTATGAAAGACCATACATCCTTTGTCTACCCTTTTCTCTTTCTCAAATTCACATTACCGAAGAAGCATATAAAACTAAAAACATTGTGAATACATCTCTGTTTAGTGGAAGTACATTGGTAGGCACATTCAAATTCGTAGCCATATATATTTTGTTTTGATATAAACTCAAATTTCTATTAAAAAAAAAACTACATATTAACCCAAACCAAAATTCAACCAAAGCTATAAGAGCGATTTGTGATAGAAAATTTAAAAAATACAACACAAAAAAATTAAATAAAAAAATCATCAACCTAAATTATAGTTATAAGAAAGAACAAAAATCGAGAGAGAGAGAGAGAGAGAGAGTACTCACAGTTTTTGTGCGGAAAAAAATATGGATTTAATCGAATAAATGACATCAAATTTATACAAAATAAGATGGAGAGAAGAAGAGTTAAAATATAAGAAAGAGGAAATGATGAAGAAAGTTTAACGGTAAAATAAAGAGTAGTACGGAGATAAAGAGGCAAAGAGGGAGGAGAAAGGTTGGAAGAAGAGAAGAAGAGTTTTTTTTTTTTCTTTAGAATAGGAAGATGAAAAGTTTAAATATTCAATTACTTGAAATTAGAAAGAAGAAAACGAAAGGTTGAAATCAATATGGATAGCTGAATATAGTTAAACATTTGCATCTAATAAATAGTAACGTTTGTAATGAATAGTAATTATGTGCATATATCCACTAAATGATAATGAATTATTCAATTTTAACAATTACCTGAAATTAATCTCCCAAAAAACAATTACTTGAAATTAAAAAGAAGAAAATGAAAAGTTGAAATCGTAATGAATGGTAATCATGTGCATATACCCACTAAATGATAATGAATTATTCAACTTTAACAATTACCTGAAATTAATCTCCAAAAAAACAATTACTTGAAATTAGAAAGAAGAAAAGGAAAAGTTGAAATTAATTTGGGTAGCTACATAGTCAAATATTTGCATTTAAAATAAATGAATAGTAACATGTTGAATAGTAATAGAGTGCATTAACAGGTTTTTTCATTAGCTATATTTAAATATTTTATATAAAATAAAATAGAAAAATCATAAAGGAAATTAAAAAAAAAATGACGTGGCTGATGAGGTGGCTCAACAGGAGTATAACAACATAAAATTCTACGTCTCAATTTTTAGATATATATAGATATAGATATATTATTATATTATATTTTAATTTATCGTTTTTTGTATGGAAGAGGGTGCAAGGGATAATCAATTCAAAATAATGTTTGGGCCCATGATTCTTTATTTTTGCTCGATATTTGCGCCCGTGAATTTTTCAAATATGGATACATAGAGCTTGGTCCCAAACAATGTTGTTGACTTGGTAGACATAAGTGGTTCTTCAGGGTTTGTTTGGATGGAGGAGTGGAAAAGTGGGAGGATGGAAAATTGTGGGAGGATGGAAAAGTGGGAGGATGGAAAATATTTAGTTTTTCCTTTTGTGTGTTTGGTTGGAGGGGTGGAAAAGTGGGAGGGTGGAAAACTCTTTTGTTTGGTTGGAGAGAAAAAGGGAAGGATGAAAATTGTAATTTATATAAATTGACTATTATACCCTTGGTAGATAATATGTAAAAAATAGATTTATTTATCCTCATTAAATAATATAAAATTGACCAGCAATTATATTTTTCAATGAGAAGTGTTACACGTCCACAACATTTTTCGCAATATTTTCACAACAAAATTTATGTGGAAAGTTGTTACTAGTTCTAATTTGAACCTACTACTGAAATTATTTTTTACTCACCAATATTAACTAATAACAATTTATTACTTAAAATTTGTTGTGAAAATATTGTAGTAACATTTCTCAAATAAGATCTTTTATTCTTTATATTATTTCACCTTTTCCCCTTTTCATTTCATCCATTCGTTTTTTTTTTCTATGCTATCTCCTCCACACACGTTTATCTCTATCCCCACCCCCTTCTTTTTCTTCTTCTTTTTCCTTCACAAGTCTCAACGCATCCTCTCTCCCTCTTTTCTTCTCCAGCTCGCTCTCTGTGTGTTCTTTTTTTTTTTTTTCTTTCCCTACGCTATCTCCTCCACACATGTCCTATCTCTATCCCCACCCCCTTCTTTTTCCTTCACAAGTCTCAGCACATCCTCTCTCCCTCTTTTCTTCTCCAGCTCGCTATCTGTATGTTCTTTTTTTTTTTTTTTTTTTTTTTCATTCGTTTTTTTTTCCTACGCTATCTCCTCCACACACGTCCTATCTCTATCCCCACCCCCTTCTTTTTCTTCTTCTCTCTCATTCAAGTCTCAAGAACAGCAGTTGCCTAGCCAGAGCTGTCGCTCATCTTTGGGGTTAGATGGCTTCTGTCTTCTCTATTTTGTTTTTTTTTTTTTTTTTCTTTTATTGTTATGATTTGATTAATTTTAAAATTGTGTTTTTGAGTTTGTATTGTGATAATCTGATTATGCTTGAGTTTAGAGATGTTTGAGAGAGATTGTTGTGGTTTTAGACGTTGTGTTTGTGTTTGTAGCTGTTGTGTTTGAGGGCATTTCTGGAAAAGTGCTGTGGGAGCAATTTTCTCTCCACAGTTTTCCTCCCGATTTGGGAGGAAAAAAATTGGTGGGCCCGGGAGGAAAATTTCCTCCCGGGTTTTCCATCCTCTCTGTTTTCCTCAGCTTCCCAAACAGTGGAAAACATTGTTTTCCACACCATTTTCCACCCATTGTTTTCCATCCTCCCTATAATCCTTCCAACCAAACATAGTGTTAGTTTTCTCAAAAAGTTCGTCTGCTTTACAGATTAAGAAAAATTCTTAGATAGTCTCGAAATATGGTGAAATTGTGCTCTCTCTTTTCATATTTATGGTAGATCTTACTATGAATTTAATGAGCGGACCCCACTATAAATATGAGAAGAGAGAGCACCATTTTCCGTGATCCGAGAGTACCTAAAAATTACTCATGGATTAGAGCCGTTTGCTTCTTTAGTTAATAATAACCTATCAACTTTTGCTTCATTGGAAAACATTTTCTGTAATTTTCTTGTTTAGTGCAGTAGAAAACATTTTGTTCAGGCTGATATCGCCTTTTCTTTGATTCAATAAAACAATCGTCTTCTTTTTCAAAAAAAAAGAAGAAAACATTGTCCAACAAAACAAGAGAAATATAAATAACATTTCCTTTTCGTCTTCACCTTTTCGTTCTTTTCTGCCATCACCACCCGCCCTATAAACTATTGTTATTGTTGCCACCATATGTCTACCGCCACCACTATCTTTTAGGAAACATAAATAATTTTTTGATGAAACATAAATAATTTTTTGTTTTTAATAATTCAAGAATAAGAAATATACCAAAATTCAAAACTAAATTAAAAAAAAAATGATGAATTATATTAGTACTATTTAGTATTAACAAAAGAAAAAAGTACACATGAATCATTGAGGGAGGTCCCAAAATGTTAGCTATATGTTTCAAACTTACAATCGCATAGATTTCATGAGACCTTAGGAATTGTTAGACCAACCCTTTGTTATTAAAATCAACTATTACCTTTTTAATAAACCAAATCAAAGTCCATTAAAATGTCTTCTACATTTTGTTACAAAACCTAGTTTTGATAATATTCTTGGTTGAAAATGTTTCATTCCATAGTTGTCTTAGAAACTCAAAGAATTGTTAGGCTACTAAGTAAATAATTCATTAGGTAGACAAATCCACATTACCCAAATCACGAAATACCAAACTTTTAATTTGGGTCCGAAATAAGCAAAATAACTAACCTATCATACCAAACACATTTTTTAATCAAAGAATATTTTTTTGTTAAGAGATTTGCTTTTGTTTTGTTAATAAAAAGGGAATTTATTTTGGAAGGGACCATCAGTCCCAAATATGGGTTATATAATATATAAGTTGTGGGTTCCAATTAGCTCAATCAGTAAAGTTATATGACCATCGAACGCCATAGGTTGGAACTCAATCAGAAAAAGACAAAAACATATAAGTTATATGACTAAAGTTAATTTTTGAGGTTTTTGGGGATAAAATTTCAATTTTGGAGTTGGCCAATTGAAAGAAATCCAGGAGGTCGTGCCCCTTCTGGTCTCTCACTAGTTCTGTCCCTACCACCATCGATATACCCCACCATTGTTACTACCACCTATTACCGTGCCACTTATCAATCGTTTCTATTACCATTATTGCATCTATATGAATATATTAATGATTTTTCGTGTGATCTAAACAATTAAAAATATTTTTCAATCATATTTACAATTGAATATAGAAGAACAAGTCATTTTCCCACTAAAAGGAAAACATTTTCTATGGAAAACAAATAGAACATTTATCTTCTAATTTGATCTCGATAGTCTGTGTCTTTTTGTTTTTAGTTTTTATGTTTTAAAAAATATTTTGTAGAAATTTTCACTAATATTTTTATTATTAAATATGCTTCTATTAATAATGAAATAAACAAAAACAATGCCATTTGTTGTTATAGTTGGACCATCACGGCATAGCAGTTTAAATTTACCAGATTTATTTACAAAAGTCACAAATCATAGATTTTTTCAATAAGCTTCAACTCAAATGTGTGTAAATTCTACCAATTTTTTTTTTTTTATAAGGTAAAATAATAATTTAGGGATAGCTAAATGTTTTATTGGCCAGAGTAGATCATATTAGGGGTATTTGACATATCATAGAACAAGGTTAATTGAGAACAATATAATTGGTTTTAATTGTTTTGTTCAAAGTGGGATTTGGCATATTCCCTTAAAAAGTTAGTTTTATCTTAATTTATTTTAAAAAAATTACATTCACTCTAAAATTAATAATGTAAGTTTTCAAATCTATATTTTATATGTATGGCCCGATATGATACTAGATAAAATTGATATAATATAAAATCATTTTAAAATTTAATTAGTTTGTGTTTGATTCAGTTTACACTTAGATTTGAATCAATTTTGTGACTTTGCCAAACACTTCCTTAAATGATCAAAGCATATATATGTATATCTTTAGGACAAAACTTTGGAACAAGTCTTAGGTATATTACATTAGGTTATCTAATTAAATTCAAACACATTGTTATATTGAATTTAGTTGTCCTTAGAAAAGAAAAGAAAATATTGTACTATATTTAGTTGAAAAGCCTTAATATATTACACTAGATGTACTATATTTAACTTTTGTCCATATATTTATACATATTAAGTGTGAGACACTAAAAAATGTGTGTTTATATAGATGACACTAGGAAATATTAGTTAACCTAAAGATCATTAATTAGATTAAGACATCAATTAGTTTTTAGTGTAAGCAGAGATTGAACCTTAAATCTCTTATTTAACCATAAGAGATTTTATTAGTTGAGTTAACTGAAATCTACAAATCGATGAGTTACCAATCATCAATAAATTTGCAAGGATTATGCAATAAAATTTATACAATCTTTAAGGAATATACTTA
Organism: Quercus ilex subsp. ballota; assembly: GCA_032727855.1. Classification (NCBI taxonomy): domain Eukaryota; kingdom Viridiplantae; phylum Streptophyta; class Magnoliopsida; order Fagales; family Fagaceae; genus Quercus; species Quercus ilex. The sequence goes on along the minus strand of CM064911.1, from coordinate 95,338,859 downwards.
TTTGATTACTTATTAAAGAAAAAAAAAAGAGAATATACTTTTTTGACTTATTCAAGCTGTAAAATATTCTACATCCACAACAAGGCACATGATTCCTCCTGGACCACGTGGTGTATACTTTAAAATCAAATCATCCACTCATTCGATAACGGCTCTTAAGTAATGACGTCAACGCGTTTTGTTTTAAATAATGGAAAGGTCCACTACACTTATCGCTAATATAATTGCATTGCCTGTAGTTACTGTTATACCAGTGGGCTTTACTTTGCTCCTCTGTGTGACCCACCACTTACACAATAATTTGAATGCGAGAGACCCACAAAAAAGAAAAAAAAAGTAAGAGATACCGGACGGACATGCCTCATGACTTTGGGTTTGTTGTTTGAGTCTCTACAACCAGTTGTATGTTAATATTTTTTATATCTAATTTTCATTTTAAATGGTCCAAAAAATAATAAATGAGTTTTTTTACAGACTGAGAGTTTGGAGTTTTACTTAAAAATAGGTAAGATGATACTATAGTCACGCTTAAGTAGAAAAGTTACACCTATCACCCCCCTACCCACTTTTTGATTACCAAAAAAGAAAAAAAGAAAAAGAAAAATAAAGAATTTGAATATGAGACCCACCAAAAAGAACAAGTAACGTGAAACACGTCAATCCTCACTGTCAAACATGTTTTTGACTAGTGATGTAGTGTACCACAGGCCAGTTTTTATTGAAGTACCAATTGTCACAGTTAAGGCATTCTTAATTTCTCAAAATAATTAGTCCCCACCCATAGCATGAAAAAAATTGAATTAAAATATTTAAGTATAACAATATGATACATATTTAGAAATTATGTAAAGAGAAATTTTAGTAAAATTTGTTTAGTTTTAAGTTTTTTGAGTAAATTCCAATAAACTATTCAAAGGTTTGAGCTAATACCAATTAGGTATAAGACTTATAAAAAATAACCAATTTGGTCATTAAAAGACAATTGTGTCACTGACTCTGTTTAGCACCTTTGCTTTATTTGAGGGAAGTACACTAATTAGAACAGTCTATATACATAATTACATAACATAACCAAAATTTTTGATTGATTGTCAAGTCTAATTTAGAAAGGAATACAAGGCTTCCTTGGCTAAAGAACTCTGCATTTTTGCAATTTTGGGAGGAGACTCAGGAGAGAGATATGAAATAGGAGCAAAAATACATATTTAGCCCAATTTTTAGTAGAAGTGAGTTACTAAAACCTAACTGAGCTAACCTCAAGTATGTAAAGTGCTAAATTTCAAACAATAGGTAGGCAACTTAAATTTCGGTCAAACTGCAAATGGGTAAATTGTAATTAACCCTATATATTTATAATGATAATGTTGAAAAATGTCAGTTTTCAAAAACCTACATGGAAAGTTGGCAAATTTTAGAAGAAATGAACAAAAAGTTATATATAAATATATATATATATATATATAGAGAGAGAGAGAGAGAGAGAGAGAGAGAGAGAGAGAGAGTTTTAGGTCTTAGCCTATTAAGAGAAGAGTTGTTGAACTAACAATTTGGGGAGTTTGAATAAGTTGAGTTCTCAATTTATTTTTATGGAAAAATTACATAATCCTCGAGAAATAATCTCCATAAATGTTGTGATAAGCACAACATAAACAAATACATCTCTGTTTTGCCTTTACACTATTGTTGGTTTAGGTTATGATGCTTTTGAGTTTTGGGTGAATCGGATTACTCAATGACAAAATAGAGATGTCATTGATAAGCCAAGTGCAAATTAGGAACATTATCACTTGAACCATCTTAGGTTCATCCACAAAATTTAGGGTCACTTAAGGGTAAACTAGGGATTTCATTGTTTATGCAAAGCCAAAAAAAGGGTCACTCGAGCAGAATAGGAGTTTTATGTTTTTGTTACACAAATTCACCTTATATATAATTATTATTTTGAGGTGCAGTATAACGTAGTATATTCCTAAATTTGGTTTAAAAAAACATAAAATTTGTCAAACTAAAGTAGAGTTGCAAGAAAGAATCAAATATCTATAGAGAGTGATAGCAAAATCACCTTTTTTTTTGGGAGAAAATATGAGAGAGAATAGTGAATTTATAGAATAAAATATAATGAGAATAATATTCAAAATAAAAGGTAAGAGTTATAAACACCAAATTATCAAAATCATGCTATGTAATAGAATAATATTATATTATTATAGGGTCATGTTAACTGTTAATAAACCATTTTAGGGAAAATTTTACTTCACTTTCTTGGGAAATATAAAAAGCTATCAAAAAAATTAATTGCTTTTTTCTTTTCTTATAAAAATTTTAATTTTTTTTAAACCAATGCCTTTAGGGCATCCATTAATTTTTCCTATCATTATATATCTTATTTTTAATAATATAGAATCACATCTAACAATCAAAGAAAAAAAAGTTTTATTTATTTTTAGTTTATACTCACCCAACAAAAAATCACATTCCACTATTGTATTCATTTTCATATGCTAATGTAGTATTCAAGGCCAAGTTGAAGGGTCCAATTCTACTCTTGCTTAAAGAACAATATGTCATTTTCATCAACTTTAAGAGATAGAGATAATAATAATTAAGATAACAACTTTATTTATTTTTAGTTTATACTCACCTGAAATGGATTGAATTGGGCTCAAATGGATCGAAGTGGACTAAACTAGATTGTAAGGGACCGAAGTGGGAGTTTATTATCTTTGTCTCTGAAGTTGATGAAAATAATTTATGGTTGTCTAAGTAGAAGCAGAACTGGACCCTTTAACCTGTCCTTAAATACTACATTAGCATAAAAATATGAATACGGTGGTGGAATAGAATTTTTTCAGTATAAACTAAAAATAAATAGTGTCTCCACTCAAGTTGTTTGTATTACATGTATTTTCTATTATAAGTTACATTTAGGTTCAAGAATATGTAAAGTCATGATAGTAAAAAGTGATGGTCCTATCAGAATCATTAAGTTTCAATTATTTTTGAGAATGTGTGAAGGCATAATACATTATTGCATACATTAATATATATATGTGTGTGTGTGTGTGTGTGAATGTATATTTTAAAAAGGATAAAAAGAAAATTATGATATGACCGATGATGCAGCTACATTTAAGCTTTTAGATATATATAGATATGCATTCTTATCAAGTCCTATTTTTCAAAAAATTTGATGATTTAGCACAAAATGTAATGACTTATAATGTATTTCTTTAATTAATTAACATAGGCTTTCTGTTAGCCATGTTTTCTATGCCTTGTAAAAAGAGGAGTCTTGTATAGCGGATATGAGTATGCGACAAAATAATCCTTGCTCTGTTGATAGAAAAGCTCATTTTAATTAATTGTTTAAAATTATAAATAATAATATGTTTTTTAGCTAGTATTTGTTGAGAATTCCAGTTTTCTTTTCTATTATGTTCTCTTTAGGATTGTGACATTGTCCATAGAGGGTAGCTCAATTGGTTGGGCTCATGGAACACGTAGTGGCCCTACCTTAAAGAGGTTTCTCGTCATTAGAGAAAAAGATCTCTATTGATGCGGTGTGCAAAAGTGACAAAAAGCAGAACATGTTTACTTTAAGAAAAAAAAAGGCCTTTGCTTCAAGAATATAAACTCAAACCCACAAGGGTTCCTTGAGTCCATAATGAGAGACAGTTTGGAATCCACCCGAAAACAGAGAGAAAAAAGTCTGAATTTTTATTAATTAAATAATTTAAATAAAAACAAAAACGTTTACAAACTTCGAGGCTTATTTAAAGGCTCTGTAAAACTTAACAAAAAGAAAATATATTCTAAAATAAATCCTAATTAATACCTAAACATAATAGGAACCTAATTTGGTTTTAAAAGCACCTAAAAACAAGGAAATAATAACCCTAAACCTAAAATTACATAAAAATACCAAAATTAATGAATTACAAAAACTCAACTATAGATTCTGTTCTACATCAAATCCCTCAACCTGGAAAAAAAAAAAACACTCGTCTGATAATTGAGATTTAAAATTTTCTACCCCAAATAAACAAATACTTTGAATGGTTTAGTAACTTAAAATGATTTTGAAACTTGTATCCTTCATATAGTGTAGTGTAGCATAAAATTTCTTCTCCTTTGCCTTCAATTTATTTGCAACATCAATCAACAAAAAGTTGATGATAAAATCAAAATTTTCTACTCCAAGAAAATCAACCAATTGTGTAGTTATCTTTAGCCAATCAACCAAAACCTAGGCACTATGGGATATGGACTCATCCTCATATTTGACCTCAGTTGAATCTTCCACAATATTCTCAATAATTACCATCTTTTGTTTTCACCATTATTCACAATCAACTCAATCTTCTTTTCTTTGACGTCTTCATCAAACCTTTGAAAAGTTACATCTTCAAGCTTCAAAATTTTCTTTTTCATTCACTTCAAAATTTTCTTTAGAAATTGGCTGAATCTTGTCAACCCTCAAACTCTTTTCTTTACTTGACACATGGATTTGGATGTGATAATATTGGTTTTGTGGTTGACCTTTCATGTTTTGAACATATTCCTTTTCATATGAATATACAGATCTATAATTAACACTCGTATATAATCTTGCGAAAGCCATAAATCAACTAGCACCTTTTTCATTCTTTTCCAAAAGCGAAATGGATGGTTACCTCGACGCTTTCTATCAATTTGAATGTCTTACCACAATTCCTCTACTTCATCGTTCAATATATTAAATAGGGCTGTCCACAGGTCGGGCCGGGTCGGTTTTGGGCCCAAACCGAACTCGACCCGATTGGATCGGGTTACTGAATTTCAGAACCGAATTCGACCGAATATTCGGGTCGGATCTGACATTCCGGGTTATCAGTTGTCCGGGTCGGAGTCATCGGTTTGACGGGTCTGGGCCTCAGATTGGGCCAGACTTTTTTACATAGTTAAAATTTTGAAAATTTCATTTTTTTGGGCCTTTTTAGCCCAAATTACACGGTTTGGCAGTCTACTAAACCCCATTGATTTTAGATTTTTTGAATTCCCTATATTTCAAATTGGGCCTCATTTTACTTAATTTATTGGGCCTTCAATTAGAACATATCTAAAAGGCCCAAAAAAGGGCTATTCCTTTTATCACTTGTGATTAGAAGTTAAAACAACATACCAAAATCCTTTTTTTTTTAAAATCACCTGTGATCTGAAACAAGATGCTACTATCAATCCAAATACATAATTTTCCCACATTATCCACAAAAAATAAACACAACAAATAATATGTAATCTGTTGCTCAAAAAATATAATAACAATAATATGTAATCTGTTAAGTGTTAAGCAGTAAGTTGCTCAACACCTATAAAACCTGCCATCCACAACAATTAATATTTCTAGCAACAAATAAATCACAACAGATAATATACTTAGTAACATAGAGGCAGTTACTACAAGTTTTTTAGGCAGTAACCCATAAGGCAGAAAGCTTGGTAGTTATACAATGTTCCAAGCAATATAATTAGTTACAACAATCAAATACCATAGGTATTTCAAAAAAATAGCTTTTCCAAAGCATTGAATGACTACTCTATAGTTTATAAGTCGATAACTAATAGAAAAGAAAACCTATGAACTAAGATTTCTTTTCTATAAGTATTGACAGTTGAGTATTGTTACAAGTTAGAAAAGCAAAATGTCCAAAAAACTTCCAGAATATTCCCAAAATGCTGCCTTCTTTATAAAATAAATTACCATCCTCCTACAATAGACAAAAAAATATTCAACAAACAATAAATTAGTACCAAATACAAAACCAACTAATAAGGAAACCAAGTTTATAATAGTAGGGGGCTGAAGGCAGAATCATACCAAGTCAGTGATTAATCATCAATGCTGATTAGGGGTCGCTTGCCTGAAGTGGAGCCCTTGCTTGAGCTGGTATTTGCGGTTGCACTTGTTGTTGGTTGTTGATTTAAAACTAAAAAAGAATAGGAAATAAACACAACAGATTAAATTTTGCTTGAATACATGAGACATTCAATAAAATTAATAGACTAAGTTTCAGAATTTAAACATATTACCTAAGTCAAGTAACTCCTCCTCCAATGCCTCCACATCATCCCTTGACTGGTGATGAGAAATTGGAACTATGGCTTGAAGCCAATTTTGTGAACATACAAGGTTTTGAACCATTAGAGGAGACAGTGAACTTCGAAATGGATCAACAATTCGACCTCCAGTGCTAAATGCTGCCTCAGATGCAATAGTGGAAACTGGCACAGCCAGCACATCCTTAGCAACTTTAGATAACACATGGTACCTATTACAATTGTCCCTCCACCACTCCAATATTTCAAAATTCACATCCTTTCTACCATCACAGTTTTCAGCCAAATACTTCTCAAGCTCATTACTACAACCTACAGATTGTTCAACTTGCAAAAAACGTTCATATCGCGAGTGAACCATCACATATGGATCACTAGCATCAGTTTCCAATTCTGCCCTCTCACTCCCACTTTGTTCTTGCACATTTGGTGAATGAATAGAAGTGTAAAAATTATACAACTTATACAAAAGATCTTTCAACTTATCAACCATAACTTCTGCAACTGCATTCCCATAAATTTCAGAAAATGAAAACTTCAAAAACTTTAATTTTTTTCGTGGATCAAGAACCACAGCCACATACAAAAGAGGATTAATTTTCTCCCCTTCCCCCCAATACTTCTCAAATTTAGTTTGCATGTTTGTGGCTGTGCTTTTCAAGAGAGTGTTTTGGGATTTAACTAAATTGGAAATACTCTCCTGAATAACAAAGATCTCATCATAGAAGGCATTTGAATTAACGTACAAAGAACCAGAAAATTTCTTCGTTGCATTATAAAAAAGCCTTAAGAAAGTCACAAATGCCCTACAATTTTGAAAATCAGTCATACAAGGAGACCCCAAACCACCACTATCTTCCTTGGTCCTAAAGTACGACGAATAACCATCATCTTCAAAATCCATTCGAAGGAACACTTTCTCAAATTTTTTAGCAGTTTCTAACGTGATATAGGTTGAGTTCCACCTAGTAAGTACATCTAGACTAAGAAGACTCTTGGACTCCATACCTAACCTCTCCATAAAACTCCTAAAAGTTTGACTTCTATTGGGTGAGGACTTCACATACCTCACAGCTTCACGCACCTTAGCAACAGATGCATCTATCTCTTTCAAACCCTCCCCCATAATGAGATTTAGTATATGGGCACAACACCTCATGTGCATGTACTCATTTCCTAAAACTGTCCCATTCCAATCTTTAGTCACCCTTTGCAAAAATTTAATTGTTGTTAAATTTGAGCTAGCATTATCCACTGTCAAGGTGAATATCCCATCAATACCCCACTCACGCAATGACATCTCAATCTTTCTACCTATAGTCTCCCCCTTGTGGTCTTCAACTTGACAAAAATTTAAAATTCTCTTATGCAATTTCCAAGCATCATCAATAAAGTGACATGTGAGACACATATAATTTAGATTTTGAATAGAAGTCCATGTGTCTGTAGTGAGACACACCCTACAACCCTTCAAAGATTTTCTTAGCTTCTCTCTCTCACTATTATAAATGCCTATCACATCTCTAGCCACAGTTTGACGAGATGTGATATCCTTTAATCGAAGCTTAGGTTGTAAAGTAGTTACATATTTCTTAAACCCATACCCCTCAACATACCTAAAAGGCAACTCATCAATTATAATCATTTTGGCCAATGCCTTTCTAGAAGCCTCAACAGAAAAGGATGTTGACACAAGGTGGAATCCGTCTTCTCCATCCTTTTTGGGTTCAAAAGCTAATGTTTTCTGCCCTTCAACTAGATCATCTCTATTAGGGTTCTTGGGACATATTGGCACATGGGCTAACAAATTACTAGTACCAGAATTCTTACTATCAACATTATACGATTTTTGACAATAATTACAAATAGCCTTAGTTTTACTAGTATCACCCTCACCTATCTTTACTTTTTCAAAGTGACACCAAACAACAGACTTTTTCCTACCACTACAAGTACCACTAACAGGGGCTGTCATACTCACTTGGCATGGTGGAATTGGGGGCAACTCAGAAGCAGCAACTGCTTCAGATTGGGTAGCAGCAGAAGCTTCAACTTGGGTGGGAATAGCACCATCATCTTCTGTAGCAGCTGGTGTTTGGACAGAGGGTTCATTAGTGGGGGTTTCCATGACCTAAAAAAACAAAGATACGTATTAGCAAACTACGGTAACAAGTATAATTCATAGCTCTAATAATAAATAATAACCACACAAACCAAAAAGGAAAACCAGTATCTTGCAAGATCACAGATATAATCAGAAGAGATTATTAGAAAGAAAGATCACAGAATATCATGAAATTATTTATAAAAAAAAAATTCTACAATCACACTCTGCCTCCATTGAATTCTTTGTACAAACTAATAGAAAAGCAAAATCAAAAGCATCTGCAAGCCACATTAATGAACCTCTCATGAATTACATTCAATAGTTTCCCTTTCAACAATCTTATATTTATCATTTAAATTACTCTGCCCCTTTTTGTAAAAGAAACATCAAATAATCACCAGAGTCACTACATATTATTATTACTATTTTTTACTAAACACAAATGGCATACAATATCAGTGAATGAGTTGGCACCTCAACCACATAAACCAAACATTAATAACATTAACACAAACCATAGGTAACGAGTAAAACACACATGACACAGATAGAGATAAGTCAGCATACAAGGTGATATGTCAACCACAGCAACCAAAAATGACAATATTTAAAAACTTAAACTAAAACCTATCAAAAAAAATGCAGGACACCATACCATAAACCTTAAACCCAACCATTTGAATTTCCAATAAAACAGAAGGAGGTTACATTTATGATTTTGAATTATAAAAAACTTACAAAAGCCAAAGAAAACTGCAACACAACTAAACTAGGCCCAACATGTGAGCTGACATTTCTATCTAAAGGTTTTAAAAAAATAAATGCATCAATAGAACTAGTGGTGAAAAGTAAACTTCTTGCTGCCATGTGAATTTCTTTCACTAATAAGCACAAATAATGAGGAACAACATGGCCTATTTCAAACAAAAGATCTGTTTCCTCAACAATATAGTCACAAACATACTCATGATAGAAGGATCAAGTACATGGTCAACCATGATTCTCAACATATTAACACAAAATATTTATCAGGATCAGCCAAACGTGTTCAAGGACCTTAAACCTAGAAAACCCAACCATTTGAATTTCCATTACAACTAAACCACAAAACAAACTAAACCCAGAAAACCCAAACTCTCATTTCAACTAAATCCTTCCACATAAACCAAAACCCAGAATAAAAAAACACTAAAAACCCATTTTCATACACTCGAAACAAAGATCTAAAAACCCATTTTCATCATCAAATGAAAAACAAACACAAATATACAAATATAACTACAAGTATATACATATAAACATATTCAAAATGTACCTTTAAGAAAACCGGGTTTCAAACTTGAGGCAGATAATGATACTTGGAGTCAACTTTCAATCCAGTATAAAATTAAAACAGGATCAAAATTGATTAAAGAAAAGAACAAAGAATAAAAGTAAAATAGTTAGGGTTTCTAAGTTTTTTTTAGTTAGGGTTTCATAGTATGAATCTTTGGGTTTATTTGATTTTAACATTTGATTTCCATAACAAATGAAATCAACGAGACTAACAAAAAAGAAAGATGAGAAACAAAGAAAATTACCTTACTGACTTAGTGAAGAGTACACATTGGCTGGGTGAGGACTAAACACCGGCGGTAGCTATGGAGAGAGTGGACAGTGGCGGCGGCGCTAGGTATTGGAGGCGGCTAGGGTTTGTACTTTGGATTTGGAGTAACAGTTTAGACTTTATAGAGTGTGAGATTGTGAGAGTTTGAGAGAGTTTGAGAGAGCCAAGTAAAGAAGTGAGAGTCTGAGACTGAAGAAATGAAGACTGAAGAGGTGAGGAAGAGTGAAAAGGGGGGGAGGAGGCGTGAATGGGAAGCCATGAGTCCATGCCTGAACTCTGTCTCTGAAGTGAAAACTGAAGAGTGAAGAGACTCGTGAAAGGAAGGAAGAGATATCAGATATTTCCCATTTCATTCGCACCGTTAGATTGGCTTTTAATCTTGAATTATAACCGTTGATTTAGAATGGATTACTATGCCACTGTTACTGGTCATATCATGCTTAGTAAATCAGTTTTACTCTCATCATCAACACCATTAATTTTAAATTTTAATTTAAGATGGACGGCTGATATTCATTGGGATGGTGTGTGCTTTGAATCTTGGGCTGAGTGGGCATGGGCTGCTCTGGCATGTGTCAAATTAATACAAGATTTTTTTTGTTTATAAATAATTCGGTCGGTTCGGTTTGTACAGGTAAAAAATATTGAAATCTGAACCGAATTATTCGGATTTTCTACTTGCCAACCCGTGACCGACCGTAGAGTGTATTCGGAGCCGCTCGTGGACCTTCGGTTCAGGCGGGTTCGGTCGGGCGGGTCGATTGATCCAGGTCAATGGACACCCCTTATTAAATGCAAGCTGTACTCTTTTTTCATCACAAATCTTCCAAAAATTAAAACACTCTTCCAAATCAAGAAGCCATTCAATAAATTCCAACTTGCTCATCATCTTTTTTACATTTTTTTATGTTGACATTAAAACCAAGGCGAAAATGCATTTTTTGGTCTCTATGTTTTGACTTGAATTCCAGAAGTGCGCCATTAACACAATAATTGTTGACGTGGCCATTAAAGTAATAATAAAAAAATTTATTAGGCATTTAAAAAATGCCATGGCAGATCCATAATTAGTTTTTTTTTTTCCCTTGAACCAAATAAAATAAGAAAATTGTTCCTGTCAGACCGTGTGCCTTACCGATCCATCCAACGACCAATTGGTGAAGGATGAGGGGGCACAAATCTTTTATAGCATTCGATCGCAGACCAAGCCCATTGGTATTGGAGCGAATTTTGAAATCCCTCACAATCCTTTCAAGGTATGTATTTCTTACACTATTTTCATCTTTTATTTTCGGATTATGCAGAATTTATGCTTAGGGTTTTGAAAATTGGGGATTTTCGAAAATTGGGTTAGGTTTCTATTTTCTGTGAAAATTTTTCAAAATCTTTGATTGGGCTGAGTCCCATTTGCTGTTTGTGCATCTGTGTTGGCCCTTTGTGACATTTTTAACATGTATTGAGGCATTTTTCCATATGTTCATGCATTTTTTATATCTGTTTTACATTGTTGCATGTCATGTGTTTGACAGATTGTCTAAGTGACTTTTCTGTGTTGAATTGGACTCTAATGAGTTCCAATCTTTGGTGTTGGTCTTGATTGATCATATGAATCATATTTTGATCATCTTGTGAGTGTTTTATACACTTTGTTCAGTTTGTGCCTCAATGCCATGCCATGCACACTCTAGGCACACACCTCATGCATCAGCACATGCACTATCATGCATCAGCACACGCACACATGCTGCACCCATATGCACACACATGCACACGTACTTATCTTCATGCATTGTGTCTTTGTATTCTTGGTTTGACTGTTTTAGCATGTTGTTTTGAGTTAGTTGTACTCTGTTCTAGGTTAGTTTACCTTGTTTTGAACTAACTTGAATCTAATCAAGTTTTTTTTTGGTTATGTTTTGTGTTTTTGCACTTGTTTTTTGTATGTTTTGTGTGTAGATGTCTCCTACCAAACACTCTGCGACCAAGAAAACCACAAAACGTCCTCACACTGATTCAGACAATTTCAAGTCTGCTGATGCTGACACGAAATACAATGATTGCTACAAAAGAGCAACCATTATCATGGAAAGGGTGGTTCAGCTAGAAACCTTTGAAGACACCTTCATCCCTGAGGTGTTCAAAGAAAGGACTTGGACCAAGCTGTTGAACCCGGTTGAGGTTGTTTATTCCGAGATAATCATGGAGTTTTTCTCAAATGCTGCTGTCAATGGAGATCAAATTGAATGCTAGGTAAGGCACAAAGAATTTGTGATTACAAGAGAGATCATACAAGATTTTTTGGAAGTTCGTCCTCCCTCTCAGCCAATTATAGTGGCATACGAGGACATATTGAGTTTTATTGATGAGATGATTAAAGTACTTGGTGGCGAACCGAAGAAATCATCCATGAACACAATCAAATTTTCTCTGGAGATGAGAACATTGAGTTATGTGATGATCCATAATTTGTATCCGGTCACCAACCTCACCACACTATCAGCTCCAAGAACAAGATTCCTGTATGATCTCTTTACCTATAAGGAGATAGATTTTTGTGGCCATATCATTCACGTGCTGAAAAAGAGCATTACGAAGCAGAGTTCAAGGACTGTAATGCCCTTTCCCTATCTGATTATGGGATTAATTGCTAAGACAAAGCTCAAACTTTTCAGTGGCCTCACAGTAGTTCAGAGGGACTACCCCATTGGTGCCCATACATTGACTAGGAGCACATCACACATCAAGGCTCCAAGATCGGTGTGCATACCATACCACAATCATGTGTTGAGCTCGAGGGTGGTGATACAAACTAAGAGATTGATCGATTTACTTCTGCTCTAGAACCTTCAGCACAACCATCATCTTCTGCACCAGCATGAGGCGTAGACAGACTTGATCAGCTACTAGCCAAGATGGATCAGATGTCTTCAGTTCTTGACTACCATGTGCAGCACACCGCGACCCAGTTTGCATACATCCAGGGACAAATCACTGCATTATCTTCCCAGATTAGTGACTTGTCCACGGCGCATGGATCAGATTTAGAGTCTGATCAGTTCTAGCCTCTTTGGCCATTTCAGTCAAAAAGGGTGAGAAAATTTTGAGGGGGAGCTGTGGAAGAGCTTGCACAGTGTTATGGGGAGCATAATTTTAGACCTATAAGCATTGGTTATTGGTTCATAGACGATTTTTTATTTTTTTTTTACAGTTTTTGTTGTTACTGCTTTTGTTTAAAGCTTTGATACTCTGTTCTTAATTTAAGTTTAATTTCAGTAATTTATGTTTAAATCTATGCTTTGTAGCATCTTTTTTGTGTACTTTTAAGATATTGCTAGTATGTCTTAAGTACCTCACTCTTGTGCCCTAGTGGGATTTTTTCCGAGATGCAAGTACTTCGTGTATTTTGCATTGGTTGAATGTTGGACATGCAATTGATCCTTTGGATTGTTCTTAGTTGCATTGTGTGTCCGGATGAGCATTTACTTGCTAAATGTTCATTGTAGTCATTCTTTAATGACTGTTTTTGTTTGATCAAGATATGCTTACATGTTGTTGTGCTTACAAACTTGATCGCAATTTTCTTGCTCATGTACGTACCTTATGTTTAACTTGTCATAAGCTTAATGAAAGTTTTGTTTGTGTGCAAGTGTTTCAGGTAACAAGTATATACTTGCAAGTGCTTCACAACTTCTAGATTAGGTGTGAGTGAGTTTTGCCACTGTTCCCAAACTCACGTTTAAGTCTAGAGTCTGTTTTAGAAGTTTTGTCACGGAATAGCCAAAGGGAGAGATTGTAAAGTTGTTATTTACAACTATATGTTTTGTTGACTTATATTCCGTGCCAAATTTGATTGTAATTATATTCAATCTGTTGTACCTTGTATTTATTGTGGGATTCCATTGTAAGGGTTGTGTGATAGAGAGAGTGGTGTGAAGACTTAAGCATTTGAAGACTGAAGAAGGTTTTGCGGGTATCTCGTGACTTAGCATCCCGCGAAGTATATTATGTGCCCTGCACATGCTAGAATGCGAAGAGTCAGGCCAGATGGAGATAGTTGTGTCTCGCGAGTATCTCGCGGGTAAGGCCTTCCCGCGAGACACCCATGAGACATTCCGTTTTGCCAGCCTGTCCAGTCTAATACACACTTTTTGTACTTACGCTATTTATACCCACATTACCCACAAATGAAAAGGAGAGCTTCTGAGAGAAAACCCTAGCCAAACACCTTGAGAGTTAGAGATTGTTATACTCACAATTCTCTACACATTTGTTTTGGGAATTTCCTCATCTCCTACCTCTCCATTTCCATACCATTGAAAGGTTGATAGCCCAAACACTTACCACACCATTTCAGAGTGTCAAGTGAAGTTTTGGTGCTGTTGGGAAGTATTGGAAGAAGCCAACGATGGCAGATGCAACATGGAGCTTGTTGCGGGATCTGGAGAGCTAGACAAGACACGGTTCCGAGAAGCCTTGTTGGAGTAGGAGCTTGGAGGGCTTAGGTACATCGGGTAGATTAGGCTTGGAGGGTCTTTTGCTAACCCATGTATCCCAACTGATTGTCTAGTGGATCGATTTCTGCTTGGAGGGCGGAGGAGAGGTTTTTCGCCGAGTTTTTCGGTTTCCTCTTCGATAACATGTCTCGGTGTTATCTATGTTTGCATCTCTCTTCCCTGCTCTTGTTCATTTCATTTTTACTGCTGTGTTGCTTTAAATAGTTGGCTTGCTTATATGCTTGTGTTTACACTATTCCGCACTTAGTATTAAGTTAGTGTAAAATCAACAAAGCCGTAACTTTAATTTGGGGGTTTAAACAACTCTTGTGTTTTCAACACATTTCCGAGCTTTTAATTGTAGATAAATAACACTCACAAATCAAAAACAATAATTGTAACAAAAAAACTGATGCTATTATATATAATAATTACTAAGCAAATTCAATGATACTACATACTAGTCTAAAACTTATAAAAATATAAAGGAAAAATGGTTAATACTTTTTCGTATTTTTAGAAGACGCCATACAATATTGCTCCCACAATATGCAGGAGCTTGAGATCTTTTATACGAACTGCATTTTGGGAATCTGCCACCAGAGGCATTTTGAACTACAAAATGTGTCCAACGAAATCCCTAACGGTTTCAATTTGTTCCAAATGTTAAGAGGTCATTAAATTGGACAACTGAAAATTGGAGGACAAAATGTTGATATCCCCAAACCACATTGGGTATTTTGTAATTTATCTTATAAAGATGCAAGTGAAATTACATTGCTCACCCTCTAAATAACATTGCTCATCCTCTAAAATGTCACTCGATAAAATGCTAAAAATGACACATATACTACTGAAACCTTAAAAAAGAGTAAGTAAAAAGATTAAAAGACTCTCACACACACATCGCCCCAGTGTCATTCATTTCAAACACATATCACATATTTCTCCAAGAAACTTCCATGGTTTCTAGTAAGTGAGACCCAAATGCCAAAAGAACCGGTATCCACAAAACCGATAGAGACTCACAACCTGTAAAAATAACCATAACCATAACATTTTATATTTTTTTAATGTTAACACCAAAGCCAAATCTCCACCTAACAATGTATTGAGGTGCTTTATACAACCCTTATAACATATCTAGCAACATATCCAATGAATTTTTAGAGATAGGCATATAGTTTTAACAGCATCTAAAGTTTGTAGTAAATATTTCTAGAAATTATAGTTGCTTGAATTTAAAAATTCTGAAATATCTGTCATCTTCCAAGTCTACAATTTTGTTAATGGTCTTCATAATTCTCTCTTGGGCCTTCCCTTTTAAAAGTTTTCTTGCATTTTGGATTAAATGACAACAATCCATTTGCCTTTGCATTTGCTAGTTCTCTCTTTGAAGTTGATCAAGTACCGTAGTAATATGTTTTTGAAACTCTTAACCCTTTCACATATAGCTTTGACTACAGTGATTCTTCCATGGATTCTATCATAGTGTTGATTGTAATTAATTGCTTAGGATCATTGATCATGTCTTTTTGTCTCTTTTGTTGAATTGTTATTTTTTTTTCTTTAAAATGTAGTTAGTGATCGAATTTTTATGTTTATTTTTATTTATTATTTACTTTTAGATTGAGTTCCATGAAAAGTTGATTCTGAAGGGAAGTGGTGGATTTTTTTATGTGTTTCAAAGAAGTTGTGAGCATGAAAGAGTGGTACAAGAATTGGGGATTTCTTAATATTGTTATATTCAGAGCATTAATTGTTGAATGTTTTTATATTTACCCTAAAAGTTGCAACCTTCAAAAGATCTCTTTTGGGAGAGTCCAAATCTTCTGTCTCATCAATTGTGCTCCACTTCATGCTCCACCAATAAAATTTGGACAGCTAGCCTCTCTCATTAAAGTCAGAGTTATCTCATTTAATGAGAGAGGCTAGCTGTCCAAGTTTTATTGGTGGAGCATGAAATGAAGCACAATTGATGAGACAGAAGATTTGGACTCCTTTTGGGAAGGGTATGCGTATTTGTTGTTTCTTAGTCTATTGGAATAATTGAAATATCTATTTCAATTTCTATGTATTTGAGGTAGTGGGATGTTATAAACCCTTTGAACTAGTAATGTCTCTCATTTTAAACGAGTTCAGGTGTACGTTGAAAATATGCTTTCAATTAATAAAATGGAAATGAAAAATTATTTATTATATCTTGTCACTTTTGGCACTTGATTTGATGGCTCTTGAACCTTCCTATTATGTATCATTCATAGCTTAGTTTCATCAGCAATATTCTCTATTTTTGTGGTACCTTTGTTTACAATGTATGAATTGGTGGAGGCAGACCCTTTTCTCTACTCAATTTGTTTCTGTTTTTTGTTTTTTATTTTTTGTTTTTGTTTTTTTAATTTTAATTTTTGTTGTTGTTGTTGTTTTTTTTTTTTTTTGGGTGCAAGATAGTAAACAAATGTAAATATTCTGATAGTATGTGAGTTTTGTTTACCAATAGTACTCCTTAACGATCATGTTTTTATGTTAGATCCGCACCAATAATTTTTGCTTTGTTGTTCCCAAAAAATAAAAAAAGGTCAACATTAATATATTGCCATATGTAGGTTCAACTCACACTCTGTTTTAAGAAGTTGTTAGCAGCAAATTTTTCGGACTACAAATTCAGCACAAAGCCCATCACTCCGACCAACTAACCGTGAGATAAAACACCAGAAATTGTTATGTCCAGCCCACCAAATTTATCCCCAAGGCCCATGAATTTTGCTAATTAAAAGAATCCAATTTTGACCATACATATTTGACCAAAGCTTATTACACCCACTTGTGAGTAAAATGGTTAAAGAAAACCAGCCCATGGAAAGGCACTAACATTGCCACGTGTTAGTCGAAGGCCACTAGAGAGTGAGAGGTAAAATAAAGTCCTATGGACCTAGCTATCAAAGCCCATGAACTTGGGCTGATTCAGTGCATGGGAAAAGTTGAGGATAAGCCCCACGAAAGCTGAGTGCCGAAGTCAATCCAAACGAGCATTAGGACCACAAGACCAATTGTTGAGATAGATTTGCTATGACCCACAAAGAACTCAGAACAACCCATATGATGTGAGGCCCTATTGTTTATGAATGCTCTCGGGAAGTAAATGAGCCGAAGACAAAGTCACATTTTTGACAGATAGAGCTACGGTAGCAACCGACCCGACCCGCTCATAAAATTTAAAACGAAAAACTTGTTGACTTCGGCCAAAAAAAGAACACGTCTCTCTTTCTCATCTCTCTCTCTCTCAAACTCCTAACCCTAGCCTCTGCCTTACCGCCGCCGTTGCCAAGTTTGCCCTCTTGTCACCGTAGCCAAGTTTTGCTCAAACCCACTCCCTTGAAGTAAAGCCTCCTCTAATTTGCTTTGATCTTGTGAAAATCTGATGGGTGGATGTACTGATATTGTGATGGATGTAGACATGCAGTGATGGATGCGGTGATGGTGGGAGGAGGGAGTGGTGGCGACGGCAGTTGGGTCTTATTTCTTCTCTTTCTTTCTCCTTCTTTTGGTCTCAGGTCTGGGTCTCCACTTTCTCTCTTTCTTTCGGTCTTAGATTTTGGTTTTGCGGTATTTTTGGTGCTATTTGGTTTTAATCTTAGATTTGGGTCTCCCCTTTCTCTCTTTATTTCAGTCTCAAATCTGGGTTTGTGGTGTTTTTTGGTGCTGTTTGGTTTCAAGCTCAGATGAGATTTGGGTTAGTGGTATTTTTGGTTTTATTTGATTTCATTTGATTTCTCTAGTTTTGGATTGTGGTTGAGACTTCTGAACTGTGTTCTTTAGGTTTGGGTCTGATTTCTTCTGTGTTGATCTTCAAACCCGATTTCACCCGACAGCTCCGACCCGATCAACCGATGACCCAAGATATCACCAAGATTCTCTCATAATTCCAATTTCATAATGTCATTATTCCCACCAGCCAGGTCTGCAACAGACAGTCCTGAAAATTATGAGATAATAATTACAAATCCTTCCATTACAAGTTTTTCCATTCCATTAATATTCTCACCCACCATTTCTGAGACTGAGACCGACAATAGTTGTTCAGTGTCTAACCAATCACCTCGTGCACAATTCTCTTGTTCTATAGTGTCACTATTCCCACCAGCCGGGTCTGAAACAGACAGTAGTAACTCCAAAAATTATGAAATAATAATTGGGTAAGATCTGGCTGGTGGGAATAATGATATTATGGTTGCAACCAAGAATTTTAGACGTGATTCAGTACTTGGTGAATTTGGGCAGGTCTTTAAGGGTTGGGCAATCCATGAGTGGAAATAGAATGGCAATTGCTATCAGAAAATTGAGTGGGTGTGGATTTTAGAAGTGGCAGGTAATTCTACCCAACTTGTTAGGGAATAATATATAGTTGTGAAGTTCATGTGTTTTGAATTCCTTCAGTCCTTTTCTTGTGAATCCATTTAGGCCTCTCAGTTTCACTTTTACTGTGCTTGTTGTTGCTATATTTGTCCTTGCCTGTTTCTTTTTAATGTGCCCTTCTCCACTTTCAATTGGACAGGAAAGGTAGTTGCAAATAGTATAAACCACTTTCAATTGCAGTCATGTAAGATCTTATTCACGACTTCTCTTTCTTGTTTGGGTTAATTGCAGCTATCCACCCAAAACTATAAGCTCATTGCTGCAATGTTTATCATCATTTTTTTATTTTTCTTGCAATCAACACCCTGATTCAAGATCAATTTGTAATGTTTTACTATGCTATTTAAAATTAGTATCAAACTTAGCAAATTAGTGCGTTGAATAGGTGGTGGGATGCTCTAATGTGTTAGTTTTCATTAACTTGCAATGTCCACCCTAACCAACTCACTAATTTGTTAGATTTTTAACACTAATTTGGATGGTTGGGTAAACATTGCTAATTATCCCTTTGATATATATTATGATGATAACTATAATGAACCCTTTGATATATTATATCCATAAGAAACCTTTGGATATGTTATTTTGCTGTGTCTTAAATTCTGTAAACAATTGCAGAGAAAAAAAAAGAGAGAGGAAACAATGTATTCAGTTGTGATTTGGTTTACTTTGGCTGAACTGCAGCTTCCTCATTGCTACTAAGTCTGGGGTACACAATACTATTCTGGTTTAGAACACGCGCACACACACACACACACACACACACACGCATTATTTGGAGTTTGGTTAGATGTTTCAGTAATTTGCTTTTTAACATTACATTCAAACCATTTTAAATATGTATGCTTATCTCGGTGCTAATTTATTGGTGCAGTCAGAGGTGTCTTTCTTAGGAAGGTTCTCTCATCCTAACCTAATCAAGCTGTTAGGCTACTGCTGGGAGTACGGAGAGTTACTCCTTGTTTATGAATTCATGCAAAAAGGCAGCCTAGCAGACCATCTGTTAAGTAAGAGCTTAAAACATAATTGAATTCTATTACTGTCCATATGTGCAGGGAATGTGCTATGAATGTGAATATGTGATTCAAATATAAAAGTTCATTTGGTTCACCTTGCACACATCTTTTATTTATGCAGGAAGGTCAACTATTCAGCCACTTCCAGGGGATATACGGCTTAAGATTGCAATTGGAGCAGCTCGGGGCCTGGCATTTTTGTACACATGTGATGAACAAATTATTTATGTAGATTTTAAGGCCTCCAATATACTGCTGGATGGGGTAAATTTCTATTGAAAAGTGAATAACTATCAAACTACAAGAGATACACTAAGGAATGATATATTGCTACTGTCCCTAGCCCATTGATTATTATATCATCTTTTCATCTTGTTCACATTTCCAACCTTTATGCACACCCATTTATCTGTCTTCCACATGCTCTTGAGGGTCCAAAAAACTGCTTCCATATTGATGTGTCTCTTAGTGAAGAACTTGGCCACGAGAACCTTGCCATCACCAGTAACGTCAGGGGTTAAGGAGACTATTTGATTTTCTCTTTGGTTTAGTGAGAGGCGGTCCCACTTGCGAGCAATGTCATTAGTTCTTACTTCAATAACATATCAACTTTTGCTTCGTTGGAAAACATTTTCTGTAATTTTCTTGTGTAGTGCAGCAGAAAACATTTTGTTCAACATTTTCTGTAATTTTCTTGTGTAGTGCAGCAGAAAACATTTTGTTCAAGCTGATATCGCCTTTTCTTTGATTCAATAAAACAATCGTCTTCTTTCTCAAAAAAAAAAAAAAAAAAAAAAAAAAAAAAAGGAAAAAAAGAAAACATTGTCCAACAAAACAAGAGAAATATAAATAACATTTCCTTTTTGTCTTCACCTTTTCGTTCTTTTCTGCCATCACCACCCGCCCTATAAACTATTGTTATTATTGCCACCATATGTCTACCGCCACCACTATCTTTGAGGAAACATAAATAATTTTTTGATGAAACATAAATAATTTTTTGTTTTTGATAATTCAAGAATAAGAAATATACCAAAGTTTAAAACTAAATTAAAAAAAAAAAATGATGAATTGTATTAGTAGTATTTAGTATTAACAAAAGAAAAAAGTACACGTGAATCATTGAGGGAGGTCCCAAAATGTTAGCTATAGGTTTCAAACTTATAATTGCATAGATTTCATGAGACCTTAGGATCTGATAGACCAACCCTTTGAGATTAAAATCAACTATTACCTTTTTAATAAACCAAATCAAAGTCCATTTAAATGTCTTCTACATTTTGTTACAAAACCTAGTTTTGATAATATTCTTGGTTGAAAATATTTCATTCCATAGTTGTCTTAGAAACTCAAAGAATTGTTAGGCTACTAACTAAATAATTCATTAGGTAGACAAATCCACATTACCCAAATCACGAAATACCAAACTTTTAATTTGGGTCCGAAATAAGCAAAATAACTAACCTATCATACCAAACACATTTTTTAATCAAAGAATATTTTTTGTTAAAAGATTTGCTTTTGTTTTGTTAATAAAAAGGGAATTTATTTTGGAAGGGATCATCAGTCCCAAATATGGGTTATATAATATATAAGTTGTGGGTTTCAATTAACTCAATCGGTAAAGTTATATGACCATCGAATACTATAGGTTGGAACTCAATCAGAAAAAGACAAAAACATATAAGTTATATGACTAAAGACTAATTTAATTTTTGAGGTTTTTGGGGATACAATTTCAATTTTGGAGTTGGCCAATTGAAAGAAATCCAGGAGGTCGTGCCCCTTCTGGTCTCTCACTAGTTCTGTCCCTACCATCATTGATATACCCCACCATTGTTACTACCACCTATTACCGTGCCACTTATCAATTGTTTCTATTACCATTATTGCATCTATATGAATATATTAATGATTTTTCGTGTGATCTAAACAATTAAAGATATTTTTCAATCATATTTACAATTGAATATAGAAGACCAAGTCATTTTCCCACTAAAAGGAAAATATTTTCTACGGAAAACAAATGGAGCATTTATCTTCCAATTTGATCTCGATAGTTTGTGTCTTTTTGTTTTTGTTTTTATGTTTTAAAAAATATTTTGTAGAAATTTTCACTCATATTTTTATTATTAAATATGCTTCTATTAATAATGAAATAAACAAAAACAATGCCATTTGTTGTTATAGTTGGACCATCATGGCATAGCAGTTTAAATTTACCAGATTTATTTACAAAAGTCACAAATCATGGATTTTTTCAATAAGCTTCAACTCAAATGTGCGTAAATTCTACCAATTTTTTTTTTTTTTTTTATAAGGTAAAATAATAATTTAGGGATAGCTGAATGTTTTATTGGCGAGAGTAGATCATATTAGGGGTATTTGACATATCATAGAACAAGGTTAATTGAGAACAATATAATTGGTTTTAATTGTTTTGTTCAAAATGGGATTTGACATATTCCCTTAAAAAGTTAGTTTTATCTTAATTTATTAAAAAAAAATTA
The DNA here is from genome assembly GCA_032727855.1 of Quercus ilex subsp. ballota. Classification (NCBI taxonomy): domain Eukaryota; kingdom Viridiplantae; phylum Streptophyta; class Magnoliopsida; order Fagales; family Fagaceae; genus Quercus; species Quercus ilex. The sequence continues at coordinate 95,316,615 of CM064911.1, read as the reverse complement.
CATTGACTCTAAAATTAATAATGTAAGTTTTCAAATCTATATTCCCCATATTTTTATATGTATGGCCCGATGGGCCGATATGATACTAGATAAAATTGATATAATATAAAATAATTTTAAAATTAAATTAGCTTGTGTTTGATTCAGTTTACACTTAGATTTGAATCAATTTTGTGACTTTGCCAAACACTTCCTTAAATGATCAAAGCATATATATGTATATCTTTAGGACAAAACTTTGGAACAAGTCTTAAGTATATTACATTAGGTTCTCTAATTAAATTCAAACACATTGTTATATTGAATTTAATTGTCCTTCAAAAAGAAAAGAAAATATTGTACTATATTTAGTTGAGAAGCCTTAATATATTACACTTGATGTACTATATTTAACTTTTGTCCATATATTTATACATGTATGGTCAGTTTTTGGCGGCCCAAGCCCAAAGTATGGATTCAGCGCCCACTGAGCCCAAAACAATAGATTTTGTAGAGAGTGGGTGAAAGAGCTAGGCTAATAATGAGAGTAACAGTATCAGACAACTACACCAATGGGAGAATTTGGATTAATATGTCCTCGGACTGATAGAAATGCCATGTCCGAAGAGATGCCTTTCATTGATAATTCAATATTACAATTCTTGGAGCTACAATCATCAAAATATCTTTTCTTTCTCTTCCTTTTTCTTCCCTCCCCTTATATAGTACTGCCCTCCTACATCTTCTCCGTCCACTTGTTCATCATCCAGGCGTCCATTTGAGTGCATGTCCCATCATCCCACTCTTAGCCTTATGTGAGTGGTGGTAGCTGAGAAAGCACTGTTCAGGGGTCTTATCCACATAAATGCGGCCAGAAAGGTAGGTGCAGTGCATTAAATGTGGTGGCTGAAGTATGCCTCCTTGATATTTTTCGGTTCCCATTATCTTTACGCGAGTCTAAGGTTCCTTTCTCTCTTAACACTTGTCAAGCAGGTCGCTTGAACCTCCCAAGCTCGTGTTGGATCAAACCTCTTCGGATCCGAGGAAGTTGGACTGCTCGGACATATGAACATCTCCTCGGATAGTACACGTTCATCTCTAGGCATTCCCCTTTGACATGGGCCGGACTGAAGACCTTGCCTCCTCGGACGAAAAGTGTTCCTCATTCTGGGCCTTGGGCCCAATAAGTTGGGTTGGGTTTTTATCCCCCCACAATAGCCCCTCAAAATTGTATTTTTTCGTTCGTATCCGAAGAGAAAAAGTAGAATTTTGACTTGTCATGGAGCAAAGGCCTGCAAACAGGTAGATTCGGACTGGCACGTGCATAAATGTAGGAACTGTCGCTTCATTAATGCCGCTGCGGTTTCCTCATTTCCCAGGCGCTGCATTAATTGCACCAGGTGGCGCTTTGTCCTTCATATCCAATGGTAACTGATTAATCCAACGGTTGCGGTTTTTCTTCGAAATTTGGGCGGGAGTGCCCCTGTCCCTTCGTTTGACCCCGTATAAAGCTTCAGAAGTCATTATTCCTTCTTCACTTTGCGAATCTCCAGACGCTCCAGAGAGAAACAAACGCGCCGCTCCGTCCAAACTTCTGAGTTGCTGCTTCCAGGCCTTCCCAGAGTCATCAAGAACCTTTCTACAAGCCTTAAATCTTCTTTCCGATTTGGTCCCGGTGAGTCATCGTTCATCAAGCCATTTAATTTTCTCTTCGGCCAACAGTTTCGTCTAAGCACCATGGGAAAGCTTGAGTACATGGTGGATACCCCTGAGCGACTAGAAGCATTTAGGGCCACGTATCGCATACCTCCCAACGTGGGTGTGAGGTATTGCCCCCCAGAAAAGATTTTAACAGACCGGAAAACGGGAGAGGTGGTTATTCCCCTTATTGCCTTCAAAGAAGGGGGAATGACCATTCCCATGGGTCCTATCACCATTAGCTATCTCCGAAACCATAGGCTCACTCCCTGGCAGTGCGCACCCAACATGTTTAGGATTTTAGGGGCCATTGAGGACCTTAACCTTCACCTAGGATTAGGCCTCACCTGGCTCAACGTAGTACATCTGTACGAATGCCATAGCCAGCGAGACGCGGGATATTACCTGAAATCCCGGTCGGACGTGGTCAGGCTCATCTCTTGCCTCCCCAAATCCAACAAAGGGATGAAAGACGACTATGTGATCGTCTCGGGCGCATGGCATGACGGCCATCACTGCCCAACCAAGCATGGAAAGCCAGGTGGGCCATATTAGATTTAGGCACATTAACTATAGGCCTAGGGTCCTCGTCCTTTAATCGTTTTTGGTTTCCTTTGTACTGCTATTTGCGAGCCTCTAACATAGCTTTGCTGTGCCTTGGAACAGATAAAAATTTCGTAGCTCCTCGGCTGAGTCTTACGAACGTTGCTGCCCTCAATTTCCTGTTGAGATCTGAGATTTTTGTGAGCGAAGACGGGCAGCTCCGATCAGCTCCTCTCATTCTGGGCTACACAGGAAATCCAAAGGGTTTCCAACCAGTCGGCAACGCAATTGTCCAAGGAGACCGCCGCCTTGCCCGTATTGACGTCGGTCAGAAGGGTTTTTTGGCGTCATACGATCTAGAGCCCGTACCACATCCACGCCCTCAAGCTATACCCCCTCTCGTCCAACCACTCCAGCAAGTCCCTCTCGGACAAGCAGCTGAAGGCGAAGGGGTCGGTTCTTCCACCTCCTCGCTAGAGGAACAGATAGATAGATTCCAGTTTGGAGGTGAGGGTTCAAGAGCCGATCGAGTGATAGAGGTTTCGGACGCTGAGGAGGATACCGACAAGCAATCGGGCATTCACCTTAATCTATTAGCTGCTCATTCCGAAGGCTCTTCGGACAATAATATGGACCTGAGGGTTTTGATGAAAGGCAGGGGGAAAAAACCCGAGCAGAAAGACGCTGGGTCGTCAAAAGTGGTAGTGACACTGCCTCCTGCGCCCACGCAAGTTCCTGACCCAAGTCTGAAACCCATTCCAGACTTAAAGAAGAAAAGGCCCCACGTTGAGGTTGGGGAAAAACAAAAGCTGCCAGATAAGGGGGCCAAGCAGCAGAAGTTGGCGGACAGCCGAGCCTATAGGGCATCATCCACTGAAAGCCGAGAAGAGGCTTTTGTGGCAAATGTACGCCGAGGGGGAGGACCGAGAATCTGGTCTCCCAAGTTGGAGCTGGAGGGCGCTCCAATCCTGTGGGATACCTCCCTCAGGAATTATGACGGAGGGAGGGCAGGTTATGTCGCCGAAGCCTTGCAGCAACCACTCCTCCTTCCCCACGACATGGAGTCCTACAGGCGCTTCAACCAGCAGGAACTCTTCATGTCTCTTAAGAGGGACTTAGCCATGGTAAGTGCACCCTTTATGAGTTTAAGTTTTATACTTGATTGGCATTGTTTTTCTTCTTAATAGTGAAAGTGTTGTCATGCAGATCACTCAGCAAGTCTATGTGGCTGAGGGGTTGAACAAGGAGTCTTGGGTCAAAGCCCAAGCAGCAATCCAGTCCCAGCATGAAGCAGAGGCATCCCTTGGAAAGCTGAAGGAGGAGCATTCTCGGATATCCGAGGAGCTTAAAGAGGCGATCTCCCAGAAGCGAAGCCTCGACGCGGGGCTTAAAAATGTTGAAAAACAGGTCGAGGAGCAGCGAAAACTGCTGAATTCCTCGGACATTAATTTGGCGACCGAACGAGAGCCGGTGAAAGGACTCAGGGCCGAGCTGCAAAAGGCTAGGGATAACGCCAAAGCAGCCGAGCAAAAGGTTCAATTGGCCAAGGAGTCAATTGAAACCGAGAAGAAGGCAGCGTACCAGTTGGGGGCAGATGTGACGGCGCGGGAACTCACTGAGCAGTTCGCCTCTGTTTGTCGCGAGTACTGCGACAAAACCTGGGAAAGAGCCTTGGACGCAGCTGGGGTACCCTCGGACTCTCCCTTGAGGCTACCTGGGAGCATCTACTATGATCCTGATATCCAAGATATCCCAGGGGATGATCCCTCTGGCCCCCAGCCTCTTGAGGCTTCTGAGCCAAACCAGGCCGACCAGGCTCCTCCGTCCACTCTTGGCGCCAGCAAGGAAATTGGTCAGCCAGGCGCTAATGATAAGCCAGCTGAACCAGCAAAAGGAAAAGACCAAGGGTCAGGCGGAGAGATAATTTCTTCTGAGCCCAAGGAAAAACCTGCTGAAACTACTGCTCGGACTAGCCAGGCCGCTGACCCCGTGCTTCCTCCAACGAAAGAGTAGATATATAGGGTTTTTAAGAACTTGTAGTCCTTTCTTTATTTAAGAACTTGTAATCCTTCCTTTCTGGTTTTGCTGACTAAGTACATACTTTTCTTTGAATGGAATGGCCCCCTATTTGTCTTTTGAAGTTTTTGATACATGCTTTATCACTTACTACTGCTGTACATACAATCATACATTGCAATAGCGACATGATAATACAAATAACTTGACTGATACATCACAATGGTGGTATGAGTAATAAAAATTAAAATTGAAAAAGATAGGCCGAGTAGGAGTTATTGACGAGAAATGATTTGAATAAGTGCATACGCGAGTTTCGCATGTTCTTCCAAGTAAAACATAAGTTATTACCCCTCGGTTTCACGCTAAACGTAACGGAGGAAGATATTTATAACTTAGAACCAATTTAAACTCAAGCAGGAATTTTAGCACTACAAAACCCCAGTAACAACAATTGCGCGCGGGGGGGGGGGAGTACCGACTAACCTGTCGCTTGGTTCACGGATCCCGGGGTTTGACTGTATTCGTGTGTTAACCTACCCTAATCACCTGGTCCAAGGACTACATGCATGATTGGATTTAAGTTTAAACCCTTGAGAACTGTAACTGAGTGCTAACTAACCCAAATCATCTGGTCCGAGGACTACATGCATGATTGGATTTAAGTTTAAACACTAGAAATGTAACTGAGTGCTAACTAACCCAAATCATCTGGTCCGAGGACTACAGGCATGATTGGGTTTAAGTTTAAACACTATAGAACTGTAAATGAGTGTTAACTAACCCAAATCATCTGGTCCGAGGACTACAGGCATGATTGGATTTAAGTTTAAACACTATAGAAATGTAACTGAGTGCTAACTAACCCAAATCATCTGGTCCGAGGACTACAGGCATGATTGGATTTAAGTTTAAACACTATAGAACTGTAACTGAGTGCTAACTAACCCAAATCATCTGGTCCGAGGACTACAGGCATGATTGGATTTAAGTTTAAACACTATAGAACTGTAAATGAGTGTTAACTAACCCAAATCATCTGGTCCGAGGACTACAGGCATGATTGGATTTAAGTTTAAACACTATAGAAATGTAACTGAGTGCTAACTAACCCAAATCATCTGGTCCGAGGACTACAGGCATGATTGGATTTAAGTTTAAACACTATAGAACTGTAAGTGAGTGCTAACTAACCCAAATCATCTGGTCCGAGGACTACAGGCATGATTGGATTTAAGTTTAAACACTATAGAACTGTAAATGAGTGCTAACTAACCCAAATCATCTGGTCCGAGGACTACAGGCATGATTGGATTTAAGTTTAAACACTATAGAAATGTAACTGAGTGCTAACTAACCCAAATCATCTGGTCCGAGGACTACAGGCATGATTGGATTTAAGTTTAAACACTATAGAAATGTAAATGAGTGTTAACTAACCCAAATCATCTGGTCCGAGGACTACAGGCATGATTGGATTTAAGTTTAAACACTATAGAAATGTAACTGAGTGCTAACTAACCCAAATCATCTGGTCCGAGGACTACAGGCATGATTGGATTTAAGTTTAAACACTATAGAACTGTAAGTGAGTGCTAACTAACCCAAATCATCTGGTCCGAGGACTACAGGCATGATTGGATTTAAGTTTAAACACTATAGAACTGTAAATGAGTGCTAACTAACCCAAATCATCTGGTCCGAGGACTACAGGCATGATTGGATTTAAGTTTAAACACTATAGAAATGTAACTGAGTGCTAACTAACCCAAATCATCTGGTCCGAGGACTACAGGCATGATTGGATTTAAGTTTAAACACTATAGAAATGTAAATGAGTGTTAACTAACCCAAATCATCTGGTCCGAGGACTACAGGCATGATTGGATTTAAGTTTAAACACTATAGAAATGTAACTGAGTGCTAACTAACCCAAATCATCTGGTCCGAGGACTACAGGCATGATTGGATTTAAGTTTAAACACTATAGAAATGTAACTGAGTGCTAACTAACCCAAATCATCTGGTCCGAGGACTACAGGCATGATTGGATTTAAGTTTAAACACTTGAGAGAAAACTTTACGCAGAGAATTTACACGTCGGTTGAAGAAGAGACTTGGTCAATAAAAGTACCTCTTGAGGTTATTTACATTCCATGGGCGCGGTATTACATGACCATCTAGGTCTTCTAAGAAATATGCCCCTATGCCTGCTCCTGAGGTGATACGATATGGACCTTCCCAATTGGGTCCAAGTTTTCCCCAAGCAGGGTTTTTTGCAGTGCCTACAACTTTCCTCAACACTAGATCACCAGGCTCTAGTGGCCTCAGCTTTACGTTAGAATCATAGCCTTGCCTGAGTTTCTGTTGATAATGTGCCAGCCGAACCATTGCATTCTCCCTTCTTTCCTCAATCAAATCTAGACTCCTCTGTAACTGCTCATCGTTATCGGCCGGACTGAATGAACTAGTTTTCATCGTTGGGAACCCGGTCTCCAAAGGAATGACGGCTTCAGCCCCATAGGCCATTGAGAAGGGTGTCTCCCCAGTAGATCTGCGAGGCGTAGTCCTGTAGGCCCAAAGTACGTGCGGCAGTTCGTCTACCCATTTGCCCTTTGCATCATCCAACCTCTTCTTTAAGCCATTTAGTATGACCTTGTTGATGGCTTCTGCCTGCCCATTACCCTGAGGATAGGCTGGAGTGGAGTATCTGTTCAAAATTCCCAGCTCACTGCAGTAGTTCCTAAATGCCCTGCTGTCAAACTGAAGACCGTTGTCCGAGATGAGAGTGTGAGGAATTCCAAACCGGGTGACAATATTCTTCCACACGAATTTTTGCACATCAACGTCTCTGATATTGGCTAAGGGCTCAGCTTCAACCCATTTGGTAAAGTAGTCTGTTCCGACCAGGAGGTATTTCTTGTTTCCTGCAGCTTTGGGAAAGGGTCCCACAATATCCAAACCCCATTGGGCGAAAGGCCATGGGCTAGATAACGGATTAAGTTTTCCCCCTGGCTGGTGAATGTTTGGAGCGAAGCGCTGACATTGATCACACTTTTTAGCGTATTCGTGTGCCTCCTTTTGCATGTTAGGCCACCAATAGCCTTGGGTGAGGGCTCGGTGAGCCAAGGACCTGCCTCCAGTGTGGCTCCCACAGATTCCTTCGTGCAGCTCTTCTAGCAACGTCTCAGTTGCCTCGGGATGCATGCCTAACAAGTATGGCCCCGAGTAGGAGCGTCTGTAAAGTTTCTGGTCCTCGGATAACCAGAACTTAACCGCCTTTCTTCGAATTTTATCAGCTTCTCCCTTATCTTCAGGCAATACATCTTCTTTGAGAAATCTGACTAGAGGGTCCATCCAGCACGGCCCGGCTCTGACCTGGTGAACCTGAACTACCCCTGACTTCGCCTCTGTAGGCTTGTGCAGATCCTCGACGAGGATGACCCTCGGAAGGTCTTGTGCCGAAGAGGTGGCAAGCGTCGCTAGGGAGTCAGCATGTGAGTTGCCACTCCTGGGGATATGCAGCAAACTGAAAAAGTCGAACCCTGACTGCAGCTGTTTAACACGACCCAGGTACCCCTGCATTCTTTCGTCCTTTGCCTCGAACTCGCCTTGTACTTGTCCAACTACCAGTCTTGAGTCCGAGAACAATTCCACGGACTTCCCCCCCATCTTATGGACCATCGTCATCCCCATCAGTAGGGCCTCATACTCCGCCTCATTATTCGTTGCCGAGAAGCCCAGCCTTAATGACTTCTCGATGATGATTTTCTCGGGGGATATCAGTACCAGCCCAACTCCAGATCCTTTTTGGTTTGCCGCGCCATCAACGTACACTTCCCAACGGGAGGGATTCTGTTGGGAGACCAGGCCAACTGATTTTTCATCCATGCCTGACGTGGGCTTTACTTCTTCTAACTGGGGCTCCGCGAATTCAGCCACCAAATCTGCGAGGACCTGTCCCTTGACCGAGGTGCGGGGCATATATCTTATGTCGAAAGCCCCCAAGATCGTACCCCACTTGGCAATCCGACCGGTGTAGTCAGCACTTCGGAGTATAGCTTTGAGTGGGAGTTGTGTGAGAACGATGACCGTGTGGGCTTGGAAATAGTGGGGCAGCTTCCGTGTGCCCAGCACTACTGCCAGGATGGCCTTCTCCAGAGGCAAGTAGCGAATCTCGGCCTCATGTAGCGACTTGCTTACGTAATAAACAGGCCTTTGCACACCAGAATCTGATCGTATCAGCACCAGGCTTACTGCATAGGGAGCTACAGCTATGTAGGCGAACAGTACTTCATCAGGCTCAGGACTGGACATGATAGGTGGCCGAGCCAGGTAATCCTTAAGTTGCTGGAATGCAGAAGCACACTCCTCAGTCCATTCGAATCCTTTCCACTTGTTGAGTAGGGAGAAAAAGGGACGACACCTGTCTGCTGATCTAGAGATGAACCGATTGAGGGCAGCAGTCATTCCGGTTAGCTTCTGAACCTCCTTGGGGTTCCGAGGAGCTCGTAGATCGTGGATGGCCTTTATCTGGTCGGGGTTGACTTCGATTCCTCTGTGCGTGACCATGTATCCTAAGAATTTTCCGGACCCTACCCCGAACGAGCACTTAGAAGCATTCAACCGTAGCTTGTACTTCCGTAGAATCCCAAAGGTAGTTTCAAGGTCCTTCACATGCTCAGCTATAACTTTGCTCTTCACCACCATGTCATCTATGTAAACCTCGATATTCTTGCCCAGCTGTGGCTCGAACATCCTCGTCATCATCCTCTGGTAGGTAGCTCCCGCATTCTTCAAGCCGAATGGCATTACTTTATAGTGGTAGTTGCCAACAGGGGTGACAAATGCAGTCTTCTTCTGGTCGTCCGGGGCTAATGGTATCTGGTGATAGCCTTGGAAGGCGTCTAGGAAGCTCATCCGAGGGTGGCCGACAGTGGCATCGACCAGCTGATCAATTTTTGGCATTGGGAACGGATCTTTGGGGCATGCCCTATTCAAATCCGTGAAGTCTACGCATACTCGCCACTTCCCACTCTTCTTCTTCACCACCACGGTGTTTGCCAGCCATTCGGGATAAAAAACCTCTTTGATAGCCCCGGCCACTTTGAGTTTCGCTACTTCGTCTCTTACTGCATCAGCATGCTCCTTGGACGGGCGCCGAATAGGCTGTTTCTTGGGGGTGATCAGTGGATTCACCTTCAAGTGGTGGCATATAAACTCCGGGTCTACCCCTGGGGCCTCGTAAGGACTCCAGGCAAACACGTCGAGATTTCGCTTAAGGAATTCTATCAGCTCTTCCTTCTCTTGAAGAGGAAGCTGAGATCCGACTTGAAAGAACCTATCAGGATCATCTCCAATGACCACTTTTGTTAGATCCTCACATCGAGCGCCTTCATCTGGTTCTTCGAAGGGCAACCCCCGAGACTGTAGTTGCTATGAATCCCTCCCGGCTGCGTCCGAGGACTCGGCTGTGGTCCTATGTTGAATGGCAGCTACCAAGCACTGACGAGCAACGGACTGGTCTCCTCGGATCTCACGTACCTGCCCTTCTGACGGATATTTAACCTTTTGGTGTAAAGTAGAGGGAACAGCCCCTAGTGCGTGAATCCAAGGTCTGCCCACGATTGCCGTATAGGGCGAATATGCATCCACAACTATGAAATCCAACTCCACCACCTCGGTGCCAGACTGCACTGCTAAGCGTATCCGGCCTTTTGGAATGACAGGCCTTCCTTCAAAGCTCAAAAGGGGGGAATCGTACGGCGTCAGGTCCTGGGGCTTTAGGCCTAGCCCCTTATAAAGGTCTGGGTACATTACTTCCACCGCACTGCCCTGGTCCACCATCACCCTCTTTACATCGTACCCTCCTATCCTGAGGGTGATAACTAGTGCATCGTCATGGGGTTGGATGGTGCCAATCATGTCTTCGTCCGAGAATCCCATGACCAACGAGGCACCACACTTAGCTCTTTTAGGTCCTCGGCTTGACTCCCCTACGGGTGGCCGACTCACTGACATGATTTTCAATGGCCAGGATCCTGTTCTTCCTGGCGCGGCGAAGACGACGTTTATAGTCCCTAGCGGCGGCTTTGGGGGGTCATCTCTGCGTGGCCCTGGTCCCGTTTGCCCTCGGCCGCTGGAATGATGCAGGAGGTGTTTCAATTTACCGTCGCGGACCAGTTGGTCCAAGTGATCCCATAGGCTCCTGCAATCCTCCGTGGTGTGCCCATGGTCTTGATGGTACTGGCAGTAGAGATTATAGTTGCGTTTCTCGGGGTTTCCTATCATCTTGTTCGGCCACCAAAGAATGACTCGTTCTTGATCTTTTCCAGGACCTGGTGTACTGGCTCTTTGAACACGGTGTTAACCGGTTGAGGGTTCATCGATCCTGATTGCCCGGCAAAATCCCTCCGTGGTTTATTATAATTGTAACGGTCCGACCGCGAGTCTCTCCTCTCCTGAGAGATAACCTTGTCCTTTCCCTTACCCTGCTGCTGATCTTCTTCAACCCTCTTATACTTCTCTATGCGGTCCATTAGCTGACGCACGTTTGTGACCGGTTTGCCAGATAGGGACGCCCTCAAACCGTGATCAGTAGGGAAGCCGAGCTTGAATGTGCTGAGGGCCATCGCATCATTGTTGCCTTCTACCTCATTGAACATCTCCCAGTACCTGTCTGAATATGCCTTCAAGGATTCACCTTCTTGCATGAACAAGGATAGCAGGGAAGAGAAAGGTCTGGCCACTCTTCGGCATGTGACAAAACGGGAGCCAAATGCCTGAGTGAGCTCTTTGAAGGAGTTGATGGAGCCTGCTGTCAAGCCGTCGAACCACCTCATGGCCACAGGCCCCAGACTAGAAGGGAAAACCTTGCACATCAGGGCTTCGTCTTTGGCGTAAACAGCCATCCTTTGGTTAAAATGACTCACATGCTCCACGGGGTCAGTCTTACCATTATAAATGGTAAACGTTGGCTGGTTAAAGCGCCGAGGGAGTATAGCCTCCTCTATCCTGCGCGTGAAGGGCGACTTAGATATCTGGTTCAGAGCCCTGTTCATGGCATCGTTCTCCATGTCTTCGCGTGATGGACTCCTACGTTGCCTCTTACGATGGGATTCTTCCTCATAAGTGTAGGACTCGCTGGCTGGCGTTTTGGATTTGTGCTGATAAGAGACATCTCGCTCATCATCAAGATCATCCTCAGAGTATGAGGAAGCCCGCCTCCTCTTTGCATGGCGCAGCTCTCTCTTTAACTTTTCTACTTCCAGTTGCAAGTCGCGGTTTTTCTTTGCATGGGACACATGACTTCCGCTCTGTGATTGGCCCTGGCTAAGGCGCACTGTGTGTACGCTACCTTCACGATTTTGTCTCCTCTCTAGGTTGGCAAAATGGTCCACGTGTTGGGATGCCCCGGATTCCGCTTGTTGTTCACCTTGTCCTGCCATCATCAACTGTTGCTTTCACTCTGGCACAAGCTCTCCCCACAGACGGCGCCAATTGTATGGTCAGTTTTTGGCGGCCCAAGCCCAAAGTATGGATTCAGCGCCCACTGAGCCCAAAACAATAGATTTTGTAGAGAGTGGGTGAAAGAGCTAGGCTAATAATGAGAGTAACAGTATCAGACAACTACACCAATGGGAGAATTTGGATTAATATGTCCTCGGACTGATAGAAATGCCATGTCCGAAGAGATGCCTTTCATTGATAATTCAATATTACAATTCTTGGAGCTACAATCATCAAAATATCTTTTCTTTCTCTTCCTTTTTCTTCCCTCCCCTTATATAGTACTGCCCTCCTACATCTTCTCCGTCCACTTGTTCATCATCCAGGCGTCCATTTGAGTGCATGTCCCATCATCCCACTCTTAGCCTTATGTGAGTGGTGGTAGCTGAGAAAGCACTGTTCAGGGGTCTTATCCACATAAATGCGGCCAGAAAGGTAGGTGCAGTGCATTAAATGTGGTGGCTGAAGTATGCCTCCTTGATATTTTTCGGTTTCCATTATCTTTACGCGAGTCTAAGGTTCCTTTCTCTCTTAACACTTGTCAAGCAGGTCGCTTGAACCTCCCAAGCTCGTGTTGGATCAAACCTCTTCGGATCCGAGGAAGTTGGACTGCTCGGACATATGAACATCTCCTCGGATAGTACACGTTCATCTCTAGGCATTCCCCTTTGACATGGGCCGGACTGAAGACCTTGCCTCCTCGGACGAAAAGTGTTCCTCATTCTGGGCCTTGGGCCCAATAAGTTGGGTTGGGTTTTTATCCCCCCACAATACATATTAAGTGTGAGACACTAGGAAATGTCCTTGAAGCGTTTACATAGATGACACTAGGAAATATTAGTTAATCTAAAGATGATTAATTAGACTAAAACATCAATTAGTTTTTAGTATAGGCGAAAAGATTTTATTAGTTGAGTTAACTGAAACTCACAAATTGATGAGTTACCAATCATCAATAAATTTGCAAGGATTATGCAATAAAATTTATACAATCTTTAAGAAATATACTTATTTGATTACTTACTAAAGAAAAAAAACAAGAGAATATACTTATTTGACTTATTCAAGCTGTAAAATATTCTACCTCCACAAAAGGCACATGATTCCTCGTGGACCACGTGGTGTATACTTTAAAAAATTAAAATCAAATCATCCACTCATTCGATAAAGACTCTTAGGTAAGGTAATGACGTCAACGCGTTTTGTTTTAAATAAAGGAAAGGTCCACTACACGTATCGCTAATATAATTGCATTGCCTGTAGTTACTGTTAAACCAGTGGGCTTTACTTTGCTCCTCTGTGTGACCCACCACTTACACAATAATTTGAATACGAGAGACCCACAAAAAAGAAAAAAAAGTAAGAGATACCGGACGGACAAGTCTCATGACTTTGGGTTTGTTGTTTGAGTCTCAACAACTAAACTAACTGTGTGTTAGTATTCTTTATATCCAATCTCCATTTTAAATGGTTCAAAAAATAATAAGTGAGTTTTTTTACAGACGGAGAGTTTGGAGTTTTATCTAGAAACAGTTAGGGTGATACTATGATCACGTTTAGATAAGAAAGCTACAATAATCACCCTCTCTACCCACTTTTTGGTTACCAAAAAAGAAAAAAAAGAAAAATAAAGAATTTGAATATGAGACCCACCAAAAAGAACAAGTAACGTGAAACACGTCAATCCTCACTGTCAAACACGTCAACCCACCACAGGCCAGTTTTTATTAAAGTACCAATTGTCACAGTTAAGGCATTCTTAATTTCTCAAAATAATTTGCCCCCACCTATAGCATGAAAAAAATTGAATTAAAATATTTAAGTATAACAATATGATACATATTTAGAAATTATGTAAAGAGAAATTTTAGTAGAATTTGTTTAGTTTTAAGTTTTTTGAGTAAATTCCAATAAACTATCCAAATGTTTGAGTTAATACCAATTAGGTCTAAAAACTTATAAAAAATAACCAATTTGGTCATTAAGAGACAATTGTGTCACTGACTCCGTTTAGCACCATTGCTTTATTTGAGGGAAATACACTAATTAGAACAGTCTATATACATAATTACATAACATAACCAAAATTTTTGATTGATTGTCAAGTCTAATTGAGAAAGGAATACAAGGCTTCCTTGGCCAAAGAACTCTACATTTTTGTAATTTGGGAGGAGAGAGATATGAAATAGGAGCAAAAATATATATTTAGCCCAATTTTTAATAGAAGTGAGTTACTAAACCCTAACTGAGCTAACCTCAAGCATATATAGTGCCAAATTTCAAACCACGGGTAGACAACCTAAATTTCGGTCAAACTTCAAAGGGTAAGTTGTAATTAGCCCTATATATTTATAATGATAATGTTGAAAAATGTCAGTTTTCCAAAAACCTACATGGCAAGTTGGCAAATTTTAGAAGAAATGAACAAAAAGTTATATATATATATATATATAGAGAGAGAGAGAGAGAGAGAGAGAGAGTTTAAGGTCTTAGCCTATTAAGAGAAGAGTTTTTGAGCTAACAATTTGGGGAGTTTGAATAAGTCAAGTTCTCAATTTATTTTTATGGGAAAATTACATAAACCTCGAGAAATAATCTCCCTAAATGTTGTGATAAGCACAACATAAACAAATACATCTCTGTTTTGCCTTTACACTATTGTTGGTTTAGGTTATGATGTTTATGAGTTTTGGATGAATTGGATTACTCAATGACAAAATAGAGATTTCATTGATAAGCCAAGTGCAAATTAGGAACATTATCGCTTGAACCATCTTAGGTTCATCCACAAAATTTAGGGTCACTTAAGGGTAAACTAGGGATTTCATTGTTTATGCAAAGCCAAAAAAAGGGTCACTCGAGCAGAATAGGAGTTTTATGTTTTTGTTACACATATTCACCTTATATATAATTATTATTTTGAGGTGCAGTATAACGTAGTATATTCCTAAATTTGGTTTAAAAAAACATAAAATTTGTCAAACTAAAGTAGAGTTGCCAGAAAGAATCAAAAATCTAGAGAGAGTGATAGCAAAATCACCTTTTTTTTTGGGAGAAAATATGAGAGAGAATAGTAAATTTATAGAATAAAATATAATGAGAATAATATTCAAAATAAAAGGTAAGAGTTATAAACACCAAATTATCCAAATCGTGCTATGTAATAGAATAATATTATATCATTATAGGGTCATGTTAACTGTTAATAAACCATTTTAGGAAATTTTTGACTTCACTTTCATGGGAAATATGAAAAGCCATCAAAAAAATTAATTGCTTTTTAGAAAAATTTTAATTTTTTTTAAACCAATGCCTTTAGGGCATCCATTAATTTTTCCTATAATTATATATCATATTTTTAATAATATAGAATCACATCCAACAATCAAAGAAAAAAAAAAAACAGTTTTATTTATTTTTAGTTTATACTCACCCAACAAAAAATCATATTCCACTATTGTATTCAGTTTCATATGCTAATGTAGTATTCAAGGCCAAGTTGAAGGGTCCAATTCTACTCCTGCTTAAAGAACAATATGTCATTTTCATCAACTTTAAGAGATAGAGATAATAATAATTAAGATAACAACTTTATTTATTTTTACTTTATACTCACCTGAAATAGATTGAATTGGGCTCGAATGGATCGAAGTGGACTAAACTAGATTGTAAGGGACCGAAGTGGGAGTTTATTATCTTTGTCTCTGAAGTTGATGAAAATAATTTATGGTTCTCTAAGTAGAATCAGAACTGGACCCTTTAACATGTCCTTAAATACTACATTAGCATAAAAATATGAATACGGTGGTGGAATAGAATTTTTTTCAGTATAAACTAAAAATAAATAAATAGTGTCTCCACTCAAGTTGTTTGTATTACATGTATTTTCTATTATAAGTTACATTTAGGTTTAAGAATATGTAAAGTCATGGTCAGGGACTGACCTACCGTAGGGCAAGGAGAGGGGACCCCATTGCGCCCCCCCCCCCCCCCCCCCCCCCCAAAAAAAGCTATGATAGTCACTGTTTTGTCACTGCTGCTGCTCTTTTCCTCAGATCAGATCCGGATTGTTGCTGCTGCTGCTCCTCCTTAGATCTTTGATCACAGTCACACACGGTAAATCTAAGAAATTTCTCTTCTCTCAAGTTCATATTTTTGTTTTTTTGTCTTGGCTATTTGCTATATTGCTCTGCCAGCCAGTTGGCCCTCTGCGTTTTTTTTATGAACTGTGTTGACTGTTATTTGTGAGTTGTGGTTTTTTAATTTTATTTTATGGATTAGTGTGTTGTGTCATGTGTGGACAGTGGACCGTAGACTAGTTGTGTTTGTGGCTTTGTATTGACTTGACTATTGTGTAATTGTTTGTGACTTTTTGTGATTGTGTCATTGTGTGGACCGGTACTTTCAGTGTTTGTAACTTTTTTTTTTGGTTTTGGTTTTATCTATAAAGAAATAAAGTGGGACCAGGATATTAGGATGTGAGTACTAAATTGTGATAGTAAATTTGTGAGAGTAGTCTTTGATAGTCACTGTTTTGTCATTTGTGAGTACTATTAACTGTGAAGACTAGTCTTTGGCAAATGGTAAGTCATAAGTGATGAATATTATCTAGAATAGGCTTCGCAACAAGATGGAAGATGATTTTCTAATGGACTCTATGATTTTGTACATTGAGAAGGAGATTGCTGCAAAATTTGGTACAGAATCAATCATAGACGACTTTCGAGACTTAAAAGAGCGTTGAGTTCCATTTTGATAAATGTGTTGAAATGTTTAAAAAAACACTTATTTTGTATGTTATACTTTGTCAACATTTTTATAATATCAAATGTTTAAGAAACACTTATTTTATATGTAGTATTTTGTTGAATATGAAATAGGTGTTAGTTTTTATTTTCATTAAAAAAAAAAAAAAATTGTGTTAAGCTTTGGCGCCCCCCCCCTCCCCCCAGGTTCAAATCCTGGTTCCGTCCCTGGTCATGGTAGTAAAAAGTGATGGTCCTATCAGAATCATTAAGTTTCAATTAGTTTTGAGAATGTGTGAAGGCATAATACATTATTGCATACATTAATATATATATATATATATATGTGTGTGTGTGTGTGTGTGTGTGTGAATGTATATTTTAAAAGAAAATCATGATATGACCGATGATGTAGCTACATTTAAGCTTTTAGATATATATAGATATACATTCTTATCAAGTCCTATTTTTCAAAAAATTTGATGATTTAGCACAAAATGTAATGACTTATAATGTATTTCTTTAATTAATTAACATAGGCTTTCTGTTAGCCATGTCTTCTATGCCTTGTAAAAAGAGGAGTCTTGTATAGCGGATATGAGTATGCGACAAAAGAATCCATGTACTGTTGATAGAAAAGCTCATTTTAATTAATTGTAATATGTTTTTTAGCTAGTATTTGTTGAGAATTCCAGTTTTCTTTTCTATAATGTTCTCTTTAGGATTGTGACATTGTCCATAGAGGGTAGCTCAATTTGTTGGGCTCATGGAACACCACCACCCCCCAAAAAGTAAGGTCTTGTGGGTAAGGTCGTGTATCTGGGGTTTACTAGGCAAGGTTGGGTACACATAGTGGCCCTGCCTTAAAGAGGTTTCTCGTCATTAGATAAAAAGATCTCTATTGATGCGATGTGCGAAAGCGACAAAAAACAGAACTTGTCTACTTTAAGAAAAAAAAAAAGAAAAAAAAAAAAAGGCCTTTGCTTCAAAGAATATAAACTCAAACCCACAAGGGTTCCTTGAGTCCATAATGAGAGAAAGTTGGAATCCACTTGAAAACAGAGAGAAAAAAAGTCTGAATTTTTATTAATTAAATAATTTAAATAAAAATAAAAATGTTTACAAACTTCAAGATTTATTTAAAGGCTTTGTAAAACTTAACAACAAGAAAATATATTCTAAAATAAATCCTAATTAATACCTAAACATAATAGGAACCTAATTTGGTTTTAAAAGCACCTAAAAACAAGGAAATAATAACCCTAAACCTAAAATAACAAAAATTACATAAAAATACCAAAATTAATGAATTACAAAAACTAAATTATAGATTCTGTTCTACATCAGATCCCTCAACCTGAAAAAAAAAAAGAAAAAAGAAAAAACTCATTTGATAATTGAGATTTAAAATTTTCTGCTCCAAATAAACAAATACTTTGAATGGTTTAGTAACTTAATATGATTCTGAAACTTGTATCCTTCATATAGTGTAGTGTAGCATAAAATTTCTTCTCCTTTGCCTTCAATTTATTTGCAACATCAATCAACAAAAAGTTGATGATAAAATTAAAATTTTCTACTCCAAGAAAATCAACCAATTGTGTAGTTATCTTTAGCCAATCAACCAAAACCTAGGCACCATGGGATATGGACTCATCCTCATATTTGACCTTAGTTGAATCTTCCACAATATTCTCAATAATTACCATCTTTTCATTTTCACCATTATTCACAATCAACTTAATCTTCTTTTCTTTGATGTCTTCATCAAACTTTTGAAAAATTACATCTTCAAGCGTCAATTCAGCAAATTGTTGCAAGTCTTGATCTTTTTCATTCACTTCAAAATTTTCTTTAGAAATTGGCTGAATCTTGTCAACCCTCAAATTCTTTTCTTTACTTGACACATGGATTTGGATATGATAATATGGTTTTGTGGTTGACCTTTCATATTTTGAACATATTCCTTTTCATATGAATATACAGATCTATAATTAACACTTGTATAATCTAGTATATTATAATAATCTTGTGGAAACCATAAATCAACTAGCATCTTTTTCATTCTTTTCCAAAAGCGAAATGGATGGTTACCTCGACGCTTTCTATTGATTTGAATGTCTTACCACAATTCCTCTACTTCATCGTTCAATATATTAAATGCAAGTTGTACTCTTTTTTCATCACAAATCTTCCAAAAATTAAAACACTCTTCCAAATCAAGAAACCATTCAATAAATTCCAACTTGCTCATCATCCCATCAAAGAATGAAATATTCTTGTATTTAGGAGTGTGTTTTTGAGTATATTGATTGGAGTTGCCATGGGATTATTTCCTAGCGAGAGGGGTAGCGAATACTGGCTGTAGTTTGCATAATACTTGTTGGGCATCTTGCTGAAGTTGAATGAATTCCTTTCTAAGAACTTATGCTTTAACATTTCGGTTACTAGAATTGCTGCTCTCATGTTTAGTAGCCATCAGACCAGGGTAAGGACCAGGCTTTGATACCAATTGATGGGGGGTGCGGAAGTGACATTCTTGAGTCCACAAGGAGAGAAAGTCTAGAATCCACCAGAAAATAGAGAAAACAAGTCTAAATTTTTATTGATTGAATAATTGTTAAAAAACATGTTTATAGACTTGGAGGCTAATTTAAAGCCTTTGTAAAACTTAACAGGCAAGAAAAATATAACCTAAATAAATCCTAATTAATACCTAAACATAATAATAACCTAATTTGACCTAAAAGGCATTAAAAGCACCTAAAAACAAGGAAATAATAACCCTAAACATAAAATAACGAAAATTTCATAAAAAATACCAAAATTAATGAATTACAAAAATTAGTAGATTTTTTCTTACATCATCTATAGAAATGTTGGATTGCATTCGACATTTTGGCTTAGAAAATTAAAAAGCAAATAAAGAAAAAATGGATGTCCCTCTATTGTTGTGTAATTTTTAATCTTTAATAAGCATTGAGGAAATTTTTTTCATTGTCCACTCATTAGTTGGTTGTAATGTAGTTTTTGACATGCAGATTATAATCTTAAGCAAAGTCATTTCCTATATTTCTTATACAAACACCTGTCAAACCACATGTAACGCAAGGCCTTAATTTTACATTTAAGGAACATCTTACAGAAAGTTAACTGTAATACAGTGTTCTGGAGTTCTTGTCTTTGTTGATCTCTGTGGATCAGCAGTCTTACTCAATGGTCTA